>RDPX01000021.1:4852622-4879741 GCA_003991215.1 Morbakka virulenta | reverse complement strand
TAATAACTACCGACCAATAACTTGCTTGCCACTAGTCTGGAAAATACTTACTGGAATAATTTCTGAAGAAATGTATTCTTACCTTGATGATAAAAAGTATCTACACAATGAACAAAAAGGTTGTAGCAAAAACGCCAAAGGTACTCATGATCTTCTCTTTATTGACAGAATGATTCTGAAAGAGGTGAAAAAGAAACAGCGTAATCTTTTTGTTGGATGGATAGACTATAAGAAGGCTTACGACATGATCCCACATACGTGGATCATGGAGTGTCTGAAGTCTCTAGGGATCAATGAGAATATATGCAAGTTGATTGAAAAGAGTATGGGCTCATGGAGAGTGGAGTTGATATGCGGCAATGAGAGCTTGGGTGAAGTCCCCATTAAAAGAGGCATATTTCAAGGTGATTCCTTATCGCCATTGCTCTTTGTCATTTGTTTGATACCTCTTAGCCATATCCTCAGAAATATGGAGCAGGGATATCACTTCGAAAAAGATCAGCAAAAGATTAATCACCTATTATTCATGGACGACCTAAAGCTATATGCTGGTAGTCAAAAGGCCTTGGATTCGCTTGTACAGACGGTCAGAATCTTCAGTAATGATATTGGAATGCAATTTGGCATTGAGAAATGTGCCGTCTTGAGAATGTACAAAGGAGTGTTGAAGGATTTCTCTGGTATCAAACTTCCTGATGATTGTGAAATCAAAGGCTTGAAAGAAGGAGAGGGTTATAAATACCTTGGAATTCTCGAGGCTGATGTAGTCAAGAGTAAGGAAATGAAAGACAACATATCTAAAGAATACAAAAGACGAGTTAGAAAAATTCTGGAAACCAAACTGAATGGGGGAAATCTTATACAGGCCATTAACACATATGCTGTTTCACTGATTAGATACTCGGCTGCTTTCATTGACTGGACGGTGAAAGAAATGAAGCAACTTGATGAAAGAACTAGGAAATTGTTAACGATGCACAAGGCCCTCCACCCAAAAAGTGATGTTGATCGGCTTTACTTACCAAGAAAGGTAGGTGGCAGAGGACTATTGAGTGTGGAAGACACAATACTGCAGACAAGGGCTAGTCTAAACAGCTATGTTGAAAGTAGTAAAGAAGATTTGATTATTGCGGCTAGAAGTGTGAGAGGGGCGACGGATGTCAACGAAAATGCTGGTACGTTTATGAAAAGAAGGAGGAGTGAAAGAACAAGCAAATGGAAAGAAAAACCGTTACACGGACAGTTCGTAAGACAAACAGATGAGATTTCTAATGAGGAAAGATGGCTATGGTTAAAAGATGGAAGTATGAAACGTGAAACTGAATCTTTGATAATTGCAGCGCAAAATCAATCCATTAGAACAAACCACATCAAAGCAACAATTGACAAAAGCCAAAGAAACAACAAGTGTAGAATGTGCAATCAGAGTGATGAGACGATCAGTCATATACTTTGCGAATGCCCTAAGCTTGCACAGAGAGAATATAAAAGGAGGCATGATTGGGTTGGTAAAAGAATCCACTGGGAAGTGTGTCAAGTTAATGGAATAACAGTCTCTCCTAAATGGTATGACCACAATCCTCAAGCAGTAATTGAAAATGAAAAGTGCAAAATATTGTGGGACTTTAATGTCCAAACTGATCACATCATTGAGGCACGTAGACCTGATATGATTGTTGTTGATAAAGACAAAAAATCGTGTACTATTATAGATTTTGCAGTACCTTACGATTCTAGAGTAATTGCCAAGGAACAGGAAAAAATTCTCAAATATCAAGACTTAGCCAGGGAATTAAAGAAGTTATGGGACATCCCGATAAAGGTGGTTCCGATCATCATAGGAGCTCTGGGTACCCCACCAAAAAATTTAAAAAAGTGGTTAGGAGAACTTGGGTTGAAAACAAAAATAGTCGAACTGCAGAAAACTACGTTACTTCAGTCTGCAAGGGTACTTCGGAAAGTGCTTGAGGTTTGAGGAGTCTTGCTGACACCATGCCTCAAGAAACTCCACTAGCGATTTAAGATCATAACTTAGTGTGCGACACCAATATAATAAATATAATAATAATAATAATATTATTATTATTATTAAATGCCCTGGGTATTGACATTAAACTGCATCCAGTTGTGGAGTTTCGACGTGGCACCATATCGAATCTTGAGCTTCTTTCTCTCGATTTTTTGTGTGGAAAAGGTGCATTTTGTGGTGCTGGAGTGCTACTCTGTCACACATATACCCTCTCCCTATCACACGTGCCAGCTCAAATCCTTCTTTTCAGTGTTTTTCTTGTCGTCAGGTGTGCACGAATCCTTCTACTCCATTGAGCCCTGTCTATTGCATCGCTCTTTTCTAGTCTTCTTTCTTCCATGTCTTTCTTTAATATATCATGCCTTTCCGGGTTCTGCCTAACAACAGATCTACTACCTCACACTGACGGCTTTCTGGCTCAATATTCTCCACAATTTTATTCTCTTCTATCCACATGTCAAAACCATCTTAACCTTGTTTACCTCAACATTTTGCTTGTGCAAGTCACTCGAAAATCCGCGAAGTCGCAGAAGAGAGGTTCCTTTCCATCTAACCTTCTCTGTTGAAGCTGATAAACAACAAAGATTGTAGCTATTATGCTCCAGCCTTTCACAGACCCACACTCTTTCTCATTGATCATGACAAGCTCCGCGTCTCTGATCGATAATAACCCACCACCTTTTTAATTGGGATGTTGAAACCCCTTACATTTTAAAAAGGGGGTCTGGGTCATTTGTTGTGAAGTAAAGCGGCAAAGAGTAGCCTGACTAGATCTGACCAGTTATTAACCATTTCCCGAAGAGAAAAAAATGCCATCTTTTGAGGACAAAGTAACAGTTATAACAGGTACTTACAGTCCACTTCATTTTCAAATTTGTCAAATCACTTAGGAATTCTGCTTTTGCCCATTGACTGGGGCAATTCCACCAGTGCGGTTGCTTCAAAAAGGTAATTGCAACAAAACCAGTCTGAGGAGCAAGTGAACCGGGAAAAAAGTGGGAGTTTGAAAACAGGCTGTTGAGTCATGGTTTAACACAAGCATCGGTTGTTAGGGTTGTTGTATACTGTACAACTACCTTTAAATTAAACGCAAAACGACATTTTCTCACCATTATTTATTTCCAGGACAAATTATAGACAAGTCCTAAAAACAAGTCCATTGACCTAAAAAAGACTGTCATACATCAAGTCTCTCTAAGAACTGAATTGTGTTCTATTGAAAACTTTGTTTTTATAAAAATAGTACTTCCTGAGATTAAAGTAAATTTAATTCCCAAAGATAATCTATCTTGGCACTAATGGATGTTAATATGTAGCAATAATTTCTGTAAGACATGGAAGGTGATAAAATATGTGAGAATGTTTATAATAAATATTGCTAACTGAAAGTCATAATTTTGTACAATACAGTCGATGTAACGAAATAGTTTTAGATATCAGTCGTGAGCGCAACTTTGATATGAATTTGAAACAGCATATTACTCAGTATACATCAAAATCAAGGGATGGAAGAAGTTGGACATAGAATATTGATAGTAGTATGGACACAGGAATCTTAGCAATAACTACTCTTAGTTGGTCATCACCAGGACCACTGGTACAGAAGTAAACTGAATATCCTCCAGATTGTTGGAGATTAAAAAACGATGAGTAATAAATACTCATATTACAAGTGCTTTTGCTTAGTACATTGCTGTGAAAGTAATTTGTTTGAGAGCTTAAATATGTTTTCATAGCCTAAAATGTAATAAAAGCAAACTAGTACTGTCTGTGAAAGAAAGTATAAGCAAAGTATTAAACTACATCAATGAGTATGAGTGAAAATAGTGGAGAGGAAAGGGGAGCATTGTTCTGCCCTTTCCTACAAAGAAGCTGGGCAAGTTTCTTTCTCCCAGACTGTATTTTAGTGCTTTTTGTTCTGATTATTTGAATTATGAAAATTGAACATAAAAATCATAAGACATAAGTTATTGGTGATCAAGCTTGACAGAGCAACAAATGACCATTATTTTGTAGCATTAATTATTGCTATAGCTTCTTTTTCACTGTGGAATATCTTTGATTGTTTCTAATATATTGGAATAAAAGCAGCAGGCCATCCATTTTTATTGGGGTGACTACGTCAGAAGCGTCATATTCAAATATAAAAAGCATATTTTCTTATTACTTACTTCAGTGGTAGAGGTCAGTCATAGGTCTAGGGTCAGTGGGATAAGGAGAATTTGGAACTTTGCAAAGAAAAAAAAAAGCCATTGGTTGGCATCAGGAAGGGCATCTGGCCAAGAAATTCCTCACTACCAAATCAAAGTCTCTCTTAAGGGCACTGTCTGATCCCCAATTGCTGGGGGAAAATGACATTAAAACTAAAAAACCCACCCCCCATAAAAAAAACAAAACACTAGATCTCATGTGTTGCCTAAGAGTTCTTAAATACCTGTACTGTCAACTTCTTCCTGTGTTAAAATTAGCATAGGTCTATATTTTTCCCAGTAGAATGAATTATTTGTACAATTTCAAACTGATGGGTTTAAAAGTTCCAATGACATCGGTTTCAACAAATTATCTACAACTGAAGATGTGATCTTATAATTTTTTACATGAAACACTCAAACTGACTGGATTGTATAATGCAATCATGAGATACTCATAGTGGAACTGACCAAAAAGGAATGTAAACTTCCCTGAGTTACCATATTCTATTGGGATGATCATTAGCTACAGTAATTTTAGATTTATTCAGTTGGTAGTTGTTGTTAGATATTGTTATGTTTTTCAAAGAATATGCCTCAAAAATGCTGTACTGGCTTTGATGGAAAACCATGTTGGTCAAATTATAGAGCTACGAGCTAACCTTGGAGGAAAAATTTTCCCAATTAATTAATTTGTGAGATACCGAAGAATAATGGTATCTGTGGAAAATATTGGCTAGTAGATTGCCCCAAGAAAAAGGTGAGAATTGGATTTCTAGTACTGTCAGTTACACCTTTAGTCTTAGTCTCAACAAGTCAGGTCTGTTATATCCAGACTATTTAATCTAGCAAGGGGTATCGAACCATGGAAAATCATTGCAGAATCAAGACTTTTAGATATAAAGAACATGCTAAAGAAGCAGATTTGGTATATTGTTGGGAAATCCTTATAATTCATTAGTCCTCATTGCCTCTCAAGTATACAGTTGATAAATCTCAAAAATATCAAATCAAGATTTAGGAAATCTTTAGAATACCACCAACATTTGAATTTTCTTTACATGTATCTGCCAAAAAGAGTACACCAAGATTGCTGTTAGAAATATAATCATTTGGTTTTTGTACAAGTTTATAAAATATTTACACACAAATAACATCATTACTTAATTAAACTCTCCATCTCTGGTCATCTGTTAAGAAATACTGTGTGCAATGAACATCATGCTGAATCTACTTGGTGAATATATTTTCATTGAAATTGGTTCAAACATGCATCAAAAATTTTAATTTATGTGTGTTGCATACGCTACTTCGCCCGCCATCTTTGTTACATCATGTTTACATTATCGCCAGTTACGGCATTTCAATAACAAGTTATATGTTTCAGTCGTTAATCAAAATGGCGTCTACGTTTTCTGTGTTCACTTCCTTTGACTTGTAACTTGGTGTCAGAAGTGATTATACATACTATTATTCGTTATTACTCCTCTTATTTTACAATGAATTCTAACAAGAGACCAGAACTTAAACTATCTGGGAATATATCAGAAAATTTTAAAAATTTTGAGTTACGATTTCACGATTACTGTTTTCAATCAGATTACAGAGATTTGGAAAAGGATCCAGACACAGAAAAAGAGGAACATTACAAAAAACCTCTTCTGGAGATTTCAGCCTTACGGTCAGCGCTACCCGATGAGGCTCTACAAGTAATTAGGTACACTATTGAACCTTCTATCTTACCGAACGATAAGAAGAAGCCATGGATATGGATGAACAAACTTCGCACCCACTATACTGGTACTTCAGGGTCAACATTAATGACTGATAGGTTTAAATTCTGGCATACATCTCAACACACAAATGAGACAATACAAGACTGGGAAGTTCGAATCCGACAAGCTGGAAGTCTTTGCGAATATGGAGAAATTACAGACATTATGTGTCGAGACAAATTTGTATTTGGTCTGTGTGACACCACTATACGAACTGAACTGCTTAAAACGCACCTTAAACCGGAAGGCACCCCAAAAGCTTTAGCTGACGTTGTTGCTGAAGCCAAATCAATGGAATCAGCCAAAATAGCTAACAAACTCATTAGCGATATATCTAAAGGAATCGAAGAAAACGTTCACTGGACTAGTACAGGAAACTCCAAACCGACACGAAGGAAACATAAAGATATGAAACTTAAACGAGAGCCAAACACTTGCCACTGGTGTGGAGATACCAGAGGCCCGCACAAATGGACAGACTGCCCAGCCAATGGACGAACCTGCTCAAAATGTGGTGGCAATGACCACTTTGCACGTGTATGTATGGAACAAACATCACCAATCAAAGCAAGCCAACTGAGAGGTAATTTTTCACCGCGTTCCAAGCCACACAGTCGACCGGTACATGCCCTTCAACATCAACACAACAACCAACAAGCACAAATGATTCAACCACAACACAATGAGACAGCACACGTTATGAGCAATAATGAACAGCCAATATTTTATGCAGATGAACAACCATTATATTACAGCACCACCTACGCTATAAATCACACAAAAAAGGACACAACAGTAGGTAATAAATATTTTGCTAACCTACCTTGCTCACATACTGGTTCACATTTTAAAAATCTCAAGTTCCAAATTGACTCTGCTGCAACATGCAACACAATTTCTCAAGATATTATTCAACGTGAATTCCCAGACATCAAATTACAAAAATCACATTTTTTACTACATCCATATGGTGATGCACAACCTATCAGACCTGTTGGACAAGTCACCCTACTATGTGAGAAACATCAGAAATACCATACCCTGGTGTTTCAAGTCCTCCCATCGAATATCATGGCAGGAAAACCAGCTCTCCTTTCTGGAAAGGATTGTGTAAATATGGGAATAATCAAAATTAACGCTGACAATGTATTCTCTATTCAACAGACAAATCAGACTGACACTCAGAACAGACAAAAAAAGCAGACAACAACAGCCAGAAATAAATCATCGATCGACTTATCAAAGCCACTCACCAAGGAGGCACTCCTTGAGCATTATAAAGACAGTTTTACCGGCGTTGGTTGCCTCCAACCACCAATATCGTTTAAAGTCAAAGAGAATGTCGTACCTGTACAAATGCCCATACATCGGGTCCCACTAAGCAAGCGTGAAAAGGAGAAAGCTGCCATTGCCCGATATGTCGAAGAAGGGATTTTAGCAAAAGTAACCGAACCGACACCATGGTGCTCGAATATCCTCTGCAGAGAAACTCCAAATAAATTTCGAGTATGCATAGACCCTAGCCAAACTATAAATACTGCTATTGAACGCCCAGTATTCCAGATGCCGACACTAAATGAACATTTACATAAACTTAGAAATGCTAAATGTTTTACAGTAATTGATGTAAAAGATGGATTTTTTCATATACCACTTGATGAAAATTCATCCAAAATGACCACCATGCACACAACATATGGGCGCTACCGCTGGCTCCGCCTCCCATTTGGTATCAACAGTGGCCCTGAGGAATTTCAAGTACGTATAATGGCAGCAGTAGAAGACCTCAATGGTGTTGCACCAATAGCTGATGATCTACTTGTTTATGGTTGTGGAGATACCTATGAGGAAGCAGAAGCTGACCATGATAGACACTTTATCGCATTAATGGAGAGAGCAAGAGTAAAGAACATTAAATTCAACCCACTGAAATTGGTATTCAAAAAACAGCAACTGAAATTTGTTGGACACATATTGACACAAGATGGAATTAAAGCAGACCCCGAAAAAACCAGTGCTATCATGAATATGCCAACACCACATGATAAACAAAGCCTACTGCGATTCATTGGCATGATCAAATACCTTTCACCATACTGCCAGAATCTAAGTACCATAATTGAACCATTAACTCAACTCACCAGAAAGGACATGATATTTAATTGGTCTGAGACACAACAAACTGCATTTGACAAAGCCAAATCTATTGTAGCTTCAACACCTGTCCTACAATATTTTGATCCAAAGAAGCCAGTTGTACTTCAAGTTGATGCTAGTGAGAAAGGACTTGGAGGAGCATTACTACAAAAGAACATTTATCAACAACTGCAACCTGTTGCTTTTACATCATGTACTTTAAGTGACACTGAAAGAAGATACTCACAGATCGAAAAGGAGTGCCTTGCTATATGCAATGGATTCTCCAAATTCCATCACTGGCTATATGGACACCCAGACATTGAAGTTCATAGTGATCACAAACCATTGGAGATGATTGTGAAGAAGCCCCTTAACCGTGCACCTGCCAGACTTCAACGAATGCTGTCACGGCTTCAGAAATACCAATTCAAACTTATCTATCAAAAAGGAACATCTCTGCACATTGCAGATACTCTATCAAGAGCACCACTTCCTAACTCATCAACCAACAATGTCAATTCCTTTGAAATTTTTCGTCTAGAGACAGAAACTGAGTATCCAGAACACCACTACCAACTCAAAAATGAAACAGAAATGAAAATCCTTGCAGCCACCAAAAGTGATAACCTCTTTCAATACTTATACACTACGATTCAACAAGGATGGCCAGAAAAAATCCAAGCTTTAAACAAGGATTTAAGACAATTCTGGAATTTTCGTGATGAATTAACAATAAACAACGGATTCATTTATAAAGGACAATGTACCTTAATTCCAGAATCCATTCGACAAGAAATGCTCCAAAAGATACATGCTAATCACATGGGAGCAGCATCAAATACAAGAATGGCCAAAGAAGTACTATTCTGGCCTAATATGTCAAGGGATATTACCAACATGTGCAATGCATGTTCAGAATGTGCCAAATACCAAAATACGGCACCAAGACAACCAATGCAATCATTACCAATACCATCACTCCCTTGGCAGATTGTCAGCCAAGATCTTTTTGAGTACAAGAACAATGATTACCTTGTGACTGTATGTCATTTTTCAGACTGGATTGAAGTTGACCATCTTCCAAACACACTCGCCCAAACAGTAATCGAACACACCAAAGCACATTTTGCTCGCCATGGAATTCCTGAAATATGCCATACTGATAATGGCCCACAGTATATTAGTAATGAATTTAAAACATTTTCCAAAGATTATGATTTCAAACACACTCGATCAGCCCCATACTATCCTAAAGGAAATGGTAGAGCTGAGGCAGCAGTAAAAGTCACCAAGAACATGTTGAAACGCTCTAATGACTTGCACACAGCTCTGCTACACTATAGAAACACACCACAACAAGGACATTCATATTCTCCAGCACAGAGGATGATGGGTCGTCGTACAAGAACTCTACTTCCAACATCTAAGTGTGCCCTCATCCCATCACCGATTGATATCACCAACACAAGACAACAGATTATTGATAAACGTATTACAGCAAAGATCAACTATGACCGACATGCAGGACCAGTACACTCTAAACCAGATGTCGGTTCTTATGTATATGCAAAACCTCCACCACATAAACAGGGAAAACCATGGGTGTATGGACAGATAATAGAATCTGACAATCAATCATACACGCTGAAGACACCCCACAACACACTCATCAGACGAAACAGAGTGCATGTTACACCAGCAGCTGCTCCATCAGAGCCTCTTATTATACGCACACCAGTACTTGTTCCGTATCAACCAACAAAACCTGCAGAACATTGCCAAACAACACAGAGTGTCAGCCCGCCGAGTGATTCGCCTCACACTACCACAGAACAATCAGATTTATCAATCACGCCCATGAAACAGACACTAGCAGAAATACCAAAAACTGTGACTAAGTCTAACACAGAACATACAAGACGAAAAATAACTCTCCCATTAAGATTTAAGGACTTCGATATGTCATAAGACAAGATGAGGATATAAAGTTACACCAATCTTGTTATTTAGTTTTTTATTTCATAGGAAGGGGGATGTTGCATACGCTACTTCGCCCGCCATCTTTGTTACATCATGTTTACATTATCGCCAGTTACGGCATTTCAATAACAAGTTATATGTTTCAGTCGTTAATCAAAATGGCGTCTACGTTTTCTGTGTTCACTTCCTTTGACTTGTAACTTGTGTGCCTAACTCTTCACTCAGAACAAAAGCCAGTATTCACCTAACCTGAAGACTAATGTGATAAATTGATATCTTTAAAACAGAAATGCATATGCTGCAATGCAACAGTTATTGGTTCCTCCATATAGTAACACCATAATAAAATATTGTGGCTGGTATGAGGAAAGCCGGTAGTTCACTTGAATTACTCATCTCTGAGGTATTTTATATCCCAAAGATGCCCAATTACTTATCCCTGGGATATCCTATTACTTGCAAGATACTAAAAGATTACTCTTCACTGTCCCCAGGATAAGGACCTTGAATTTTTAATTAATATGGCTATCACATTTAAGTTGATGGACAATTCTGTTTAAGGCCAGAGAGAAAACCAGTTGCACCCTTCATGAAACAATAATGGAACTTCTGGACCTCATAATAACACTGCTGGAAGAAGGTCATATAAAGCCACAAGAATTCCCAGTGAAAGAATAGAAGGTTAGTTTGAGATATATCAGCAGGCTATAGGAGAAAAGTTTTCAATATCAACTGAACAAATATTTGGTGATCTACAGTTACAGAATAAAACTTTTTTTGATTTACAAATTGAGACTTTCAAAAATGATTGTTGTGAAAATGAATTAACTGACAATAGTGCCAATTTAAAATTTTTATATTTAAAAAATGTATTAAAGATTTTTGAAAACTGAACTGCACAGAAAGGTCATTCCTTATTTTATTTATTAGTAGGCTGCTCAAAAAGAGAAGTTAGAGTGTGATGATGACCCACAAGCATCACTTTCACAATCTAAGTTTGCCCAAGAAGTATCATTTGGTGTATTAGTATACTTTTTCCAAACTCAGAATGAAACAATTTTGTACTAAGGTGTTTCTTGAAACATTTGAGGATATTCATAAGATATGTGGCTACAGTTTCCCATTTATCAGCAGCAAAAATCATTATCCTTTTAACTGTGTCATGAAAGCACTCCTAAAAAAAGGTTTCATATTGGGTCAGTGCAGAAAGACCTGAGGACCAATGTGATACAAAGAGAAAAAGAATTGCATGAGGACCATAACTGTATTTGTATTAACCATGTCAGGTTTGGTTTGAAGGAGGTAGTAATGAATTTTTGAACATCACTTGCCTTCCAGAAGCTTACATGTGCTTTCTGAAGTAAAACAGATTTGGCGATGGAATGTTTTCTGTCATAATAATTACTTCCATTTTCTGACCTATGAAACTGCAGACAAAAGTATTTCTTCCACATTTACTGCCTGATCTTCACTTGTCTTCACCTTTACTACAGAAAATATCTTCACTGGCCTCAAATCCCTAAACATTATTGATCCATATAAACAATGCAACATGAAATTTCAAAACAGGTTTTTTGCCCACACAAATGTTAGCATGGGCCTAAAGTTGACAATCCAGGTATTTAAGCAGCCTGTGGTTTGTCAGACAACAAATACACCAACATCACTTAATGACAATGTCAATGAATTATTGGTACCAAGTGAAACAAGATAATTTTATGTCTAAATTTAATGACCAGTTCAGTGGATTAGGATGGTTGAAAAACATTGCAGCTAAAATTAAAGTTGATGCTTCAATAGCATCTACCATTCAAAAAGCAAGGTGATTGCCTATACTTTTATAAAAGCAGGTTGACAAAGAGATTGAAAAACTTTTAGATCTTTGTACGTGAGAAAAAATTGACAAACCACTAACCTGGCACAATCCATTATTAATTGTTCAGGACAAGGATAATGCTGGAATTAGATTGTGTGTGGTCATGTGAACAGTTAACACTGCAATCATTAGAGAACCACTCCAAATTCCCGCACTCAAAAGACTTAAAGCACAAATTCAATGACTTTAAAATTTTCACCACTCTTGACTTAAAGGGTATTGCCAAGTTACTTCACATGACAAATTACAACATCTTACTGCCTTTGCAAGGAACAAAGGTGATCTGCATCACACTTGTTTGATGTATGGCATGTCACCTGCTGCAGAGGTTTATCAACATCAAATGTAATGCATTTTGCACTGACTTAACCATGCTCAAAATATTTTTGATGACAAAACTTTTAGTGAAATGCTTTTTTGAATCCACCATGTCCTTACTAGACATAAAGAACACAATCATGCAGTGAACAAAAGCAAGTGCAAATTTTTTAAAACCTCTGTTGTTTATATGGGACATGTGCGATCAACTGCAAAACTCTCACCAGCACAATCTAAGGTGACAGTTATGATCACCCTGAAACAGCCCACCAATGTAAAGAACTGGCCTCATATGTTGCAATGGTGACACATTGTACAAATTTTATACCAGGCCTGGCTACCATTGTTGAACCACTGCACAACCTAAATAAAAAGATGTACCATGGACATAGAACAGAGCCCCAAAGAGCATTTTTACAACTGAAATACCTGCTGAAATCAGTTAAAACACTTGGATGTTTTGGTCGTAGCACAGAGACCTATGTCACAATAGATGTTGCATCATATGGCCTGGGAGCTGTGATTGCCTAACATCAATAAAAAGTTGAATTTCACCCAATTATCTGTGCTAGCCATACACTTTTTGACACAGAAAGATGGTATAGTCAGATTGAATATGAAAGTCTTGCAACTTACTTTGCAATTGAACAATTCAAGTTGTTTCTTTATGGATTCCAGTTTACCATCATTACTGGTCACAAACTACTAGTATCATTGTTTACTGTTAATTCAAACCTTCCTCCTGTAATCAAGTAGTGGATTATGTGACTCGCAACCTACAAATTAAAAATCGTATATCAAGCCAGAACCAAGAACTTGGCAGACTTCTTGTTCAGATCCCACCCATCATGGAATCATTCACAAATGACGTCAACCACTTTTCACTATTTTTTCCCCCTCCCCCAAAAGTTGACGTCAATTTTGGACACTTTTTCCCTGAACGTTTTCTGCTGACGAAGATAAAATATTGACACTATGTTCTTAATTTATAGGTTTTTAACTATCAAGGGGTAAGACGTTTGAAGCAGGGGTGTTAAAATTACCTCCGAGTGAAATGTACAACTTAAGAGAAAACCAATTGCGTGAA
This sequence comes from Morbakka virulenta, assembly GCA_003991215.1. Lineage (NCBI taxonomy): Eukaryota > Metazoa > Cnidaria > Cubozoa > Carybdeida > Carukiidae > Morbakka > Morbakka virulenta. The sequence goes on along the minus strand of RDPX01000021.1, from coordinate 4,866,348 downwards.
ATAACCCTTCAATTTAACCTCTCTGTTTTTTACACTTTGAAAAAACTTTTCAATGGCGTCAAAAATATTTCCATCGAATTCTGCTCATGAGGTAAAATCGTCATCATCTCCGCTCTGTTCATCCTCTGCTTCACTCTCGTCATTTTCACTCGCACTTCAATTCCTGGACAGATATCCGTCACTACCTCAGGCAAGTTTGTTGTCGAATGGAAACAGCAGCCAACAACTGAAAGAGGGTACTCACATTGTGAAAACGTTGTTTATAAACTCCCGAGTGAGTTAAGAGAAGGTTTAAACGTTTAGAATCATTGAATCTTTTCAAAGAATGACGTCAATTTTCACCCTCCTCTCACACCTCCCTTCCAAAAATATTGTCAACTTCTGTCAACATTTAGGCACCCCCTCCCCCTTCTAAATGGTTTACGTCATTTGATAACGACCCCTATCTGACAACATTTTTTCCTATCATGGACCAGAATATATACGTCATATAATCTAATTTAATACCTGTTGCATTATCTATCAAAGAACAGTTGAATAATAATGTTGTCACAGTTCCAAATACCAGTAAATTCTCAAAATTTCTGCCTATCCACAAGAAGTTTTCTGTTAAATAGGAAATTATTGTCTACAAACACAAAATTATTATTTCAAGGACACTCCATTGCCATGCCACAGAACTTTACCGTGAAGGATACCAGGATATTGTTCACAGCAACCAACATCTTTGGTCAAAGTTGTGGTGGCCACCTCTTAATGGTGATGTTGATATCTTTATTGGCCAATGTAATGCATGTCAATTTGTTGGACCTCTCTCAAACCATGCACCATTACCTCTGGCAAAAATGCTGGATAACAGATGGCTTGTAATGGCTGTGATGCATGTGGTCCATTTCCAACTGGTGAAAATCTGTTTCTATGGATTAATCATTTTAGCTGTTTTCCAAAGTCTTACATAAGACTAATAACAGTATCATCACATTAAACTACAAAAACTGTTTCGTCAGTATGGTGGTTCATTCAAAGTCATAATTGATAATGACCCCCAATTCAAAAATCACCACAGAGTTTAAAGATGTAATGACTGAATTCAATATCAAACACCAAAACACCTAGTGACCACCTCGTCATGCGCATTTCAGCCACTTCTATCTCCGAATCTTGTCGCAGGGTGGTACCAAGAGTTTTCAGACCATATAATAGAGCTGGGCTCACTGCTGTCTTGTAAACTTTTCCCTCATTTGTGGTGATATTTTCCTATCTCAAAGTACCCCTGTTACCTTCCTCCAACTATTCCAACTGGCCTGCACTCTCCCCTTTACTTCTCAATCATAGTTTCCGTTTACTTGTAGAGTTGACCCCAGGCACTTAAATTCACTCACTATGTATGTATGTATTTATTCGCCACTAACAAAAAAATACAAATGTTCAAAGGTAAATGTTAAAAACCTAATACATGATGTTATCCGAAATAGTTAAAAAATAAGAGTAAACAGAAACAAAAAACCCAAAACAAACAGGCGGGACGGTAATCTAGAGAAACAGTGGCAGGACTAGCATAATATAGATCATAAAGACATTTTTTTCATTATGGCCCCACTTTAGGGATGTCCACCCCTCCGATTTGTATTCTATCGTTCTGCCTTCCATTTAAAGCTAGGTACTCTGCTCTTGTCAGGCTTATTTTCATTACTCGCCTCTCCAAGGCATAACACCACCTCTCCAGCTGTAATTCAACTTCTTCTCTTTTCTCACTACACAGTACAATATCGTCTGGGAACATATTTTGAGGAGCATCTCTTCTTACATCATCTGTGAGTCTATCTATTACCACTGCAAATGGGAAAGGGCTTAAAGCCGAGACCTACTGCAGGCCTACCTTCACTTCGAAGTAATCCGTCCTTCCTGTAGCTCTTTCAAATACTGGTCATACTGCCCTTGTACATATCTTGTACCAGTCTGATATACTTCTCTGTGATTTCTGACAGCCTCATACAACACCGTATCTCCTTTCTGGGTACTCGGTCACATGCTTTCTCTGGATCGATAATTACGTTGTTTAGTTGTTGTTGGTGATCTCAATGTTTTTCGTGCAAGATTCTTAACGCAAACAGTGCATCTGTGGTACTGCGTCCTGACATAAAAGCGAACTGGTGTTTGCTGACTTCGATTTCTGACCTTAGTCTTGTCCATCACTCTCTCTCTCACAACTTCAGAATGTGGCACATCAGTTTAATTCCCCTGTAGTTCCCACACCTTCGCCCATCACTTTTCCCTTATAAACCGGCACCAACACACTCTTCCACCACTCCTCCGTCATCTCTTCTACATCAAGTATTTCATTGAATAGCCGTGTTAGTAGCTTCAAACCTGGTTCTCCCAAGCAACGCCAAGCTTCTATTGGGATATTATCTGGTCCGACTGCTTTTCCATCCTTCATTTTCTTCATGGCTTCTTTTATTTATTTCTTTTCAATCCTATTTATAACCTCCTGCTTTCGGTCTGCTTCGATCGTTCCATGTTCTCTTGGGTTTTCCGAATTCAACAATCGTCCGTTTTCACCTCGTATCACCTTCACATGCTGGATATTTTTTCCTGAACGTTTCTTTTGTTTGGCAATTCTGAATAGCTTTTTCTCGCCTTCGTTTGAGTTTAGTCGGTGATATAGTATATCGTAAGCCTGATCTCTTGCTTCAGCTACTCTACGTTTTATCTCCCTCCTAACGGTAATGTATTCTAGCTTATCTTGTTAATCTTCAGTTTGATCAAACCTCTTCTTCTGTTTCTTTCATTTTCTACTGGCTTAAAAGGGTTCATTCTACCACCAGGCCTCTTTGCTTCTCATGTGATGTTCTGATGTCATACCTAGATTCGTTTGTGCTGGCTCTCTTATTTTGTGTATTATCTCTTGCCAGTGCTTCAAGAAATTCCCTCCGAAGTTTATAATTTCCAGCAGTTCCGGATTTAGCATTCCCCGGGACTCTCCGTTCTTTAATCTCTACCATTTAACTTTCGGTGTCCTGCCCACCTTCTTATGCTTCTTTATTTTGACATTGAGCTTGCAAATTACAACAACTTTGTGTTGAGGAGCAACACATTCTCTTTCAAGAAATTTACAATCAACTACTCCTTTCAAATCTCCCCTTCTATATAAGATATAGTAAATCTGCGTGGCTGCTCCACCACTCCTGTATGTTACTCTGCTCCAATCTCATTCTAAAGTATGTGTTTAAGACTGCTAAAGGAATACTCTGTAAAGTCAATGATTTTTTGCCCACCCTCATTCTGTTTCCATATCCGTATCTACCAGCCACTTGTGCATCTCCTACATTTCGTTCACTCACATTGCCGTTCAGGTCAGCACCAATGATAATTTTCTCTCCATATGGTATTCTGATTACTAAGATATCCCACTCCCTCCAAAACTTCTCTTTGTTCTACTTCGTTCCCGCATTGTGGTCCATAGTCACTAACAATATTTGTCAGAGCTCCGCTAACAAGTTCATGACTCGGTCCGACATTCCTTCTACGTCTAGTACACTCCAGGTGTATTCTTTCTTTATTCTTGTTCTTATAGGTCCCATGGTAGTACAGCGTGTACCCTTTGTCTAATGCTCTTGCTTTACTTCCTTTCCACTTTTTTCCCCTGCATGCATAGAATGTCAGTTCACCGTCTCTCCATCAAGCCAACCAATTCCCTGCCTTTTCCTCTGAGGTTTCCTACATTAGGCGCCCCCACAGTGATAATTTTCTCAAGCGACTTCCACTTCTCCCTATTCTTCCTCACTCTCTTCCCTCCTATTTTCCTTCTCTTTCTTACAGGAGTAGCCTCCATATCCAAGCTGCTGTTGGTACCCGGGCCTCGACCGATCTGGTATGTTGATTTTGTAGTTGATCCGCATCTTATTTGTTTGGCATTTTGGTTTTCTAGCCGCATGCCCTTGCTGACACTAGCCACAGTTTTACGCTGTAGACCTGGCCTTTACCTAGAGGGTATATGCTGTAAGGCAGCAGCAGATTTCTTCCTCACGTTTTACTCCTGAATCCTTTACCCTAGGTGAGCTGGCTTCCTAGGCTGACTAATCACGCCGAAGCAACTGATTTTAGGGCGCCAGTGACCCGCCCTTCGCATCGTTTCCTGTCAGCAGGATCAGTCTAGCCACGTGAAGTCCAGGAGCTGGACTTGGTCATAAGAGGCTATTTGAGGCGCAAGCTATGGTGGTAATTGGAGCTCACCCAATTACCATCCCCGGCATTTACGACCTTGAGATCAATTCTTCAATAACTTTATACCCCCTTCACTTCTGAATCAATTTCATTATAGCTTTTAGTGTATTTGTGCTGGGAATAAATAAAACAATATTTACTGTTTGAAACTGTTTCAACCCAGTCCTGAGATCTTCTTTTCTTTAACTTGGAATCAAAAGCGTCTGCTAATGACTTATATCTTCTAGTAGAATTGACAGCTCTTGAAATAAAACAGAAGTTTTTCCTGGCACCCAATGTTTTAGCCAACACATTTTGATTGATTTTCGTAACCAAGGGCTTTAGTTTCATAGTAAATTTTATGGAGTTGATCATGAAAAAGACAACAAGATTATTATGAAATTCGATGTTTTTACCAAAAACAATGACGGTGCAATTGAAAAAAAATTGTGAATTTTGCAATTGTTGTGTTGTATCATGATGCTGCTGCAATCCAATCTTTATATTTACTTCGAAACATCATTGACATAACTCTAATCCCCCATAATTACAGTACCTTGTAACTGGTATGTATGAAGTGACATGAAAGTTATTTGTTATATGTAATAACATGTAATATTGTTATGGTTTATATGTTTTTAATGGTTTATACACAGTATTAATCTTGTGAATGTCAAAGGTGTACAATAATCAGTTGTTTGTGTATTTGTGTCATCTGTTTGTAGACTTAATTGCATTTAGCTTTTTCCTAGAGATTGTAAGAACACAACATCATGGATTTTCTGAATTATCATACATCACATGAGCCCCTCTACCCAGATCTAGAGATACCTGGTCTGCTCCTAAACTTGCAAAATCTAAATAATTCAAAATCTTTGAAAAGAATTGTTGGTATGTTTTCTTATTATGCAAAATATATCAACAAATTTTCTGCCAGGATTAAACCACTTAACTCAGTATCTAAGTGTAAGTATATAATGCTGAAGATATGCAGGTGTGTGGTCTATCCTATAAGGTCCCTGAACAACTGGCTTTGTTTGTGGTTGGGGTTATGGAAGAGACTCATCATTTCCAATATCCGAACCATATAGATCATCTTGATGGTTTGATGGGGCTGGAATCCTCTTGACAAATAGAAGATTTTGTATAGTGGGAGGCTTGTATGAACCTTTCATAGTGACAGATGGTCCCTTTACTTCAATAAGTCTTAGGGCTCACGTGATAAAGGAAGAGAAAACTTATTTTTCTTGCCCTGCTTTAGGAGAACATAGTCACCAGATGCAATTGATGTGTTCTTTGGGATCCTTTGGGAGGCTTTGTATTGCTTATTTCTTTCTTTCTGGTGAAGGTCATTCTCTCTTGCAGGTTCTTGAAGAGGAGGAACAGGGGGTAAATTGAAAACTGAAAGTTTAGTTCTGATAATGCGATTAATAAAGTATAAAAAAGGAGAGATTTTTACTTGATCGTGGAGTCATAATGCTGCAGAAAATCAGGTAAGGTATTTTTCCAGTTGAAGATTGAAGATAAAAGGCACTAATGAATTTAAGGAGAATCTGAATATACCTTTCCACTTGGGACTTGGGACCAGTAAGGGGTTATTTTTTTATGACTGATGCCAAGAGCAGAAAGATATTGAGAGAATCCTTGGGATGGAAATTGGGTTTCATTATCACTGACCATTTCCACAGGATATCCAAAACTACAAAAAATTCTGTGGAGATATGAGAAGATAGTAGTTGCTGATGCGTCAGATCTTTTTGTTATTTCTTTTGTTTTATTACAGACTACGATCGTTGAGACATTTAACTTCTATCTTTTGTTGTCTGTTCGTATGCATCTGGTTCTTTGTCCAAACGTTATTTTATTTGCTTTTATGTATGTTAATGAGATGTGAGTTTTATCACTAATTGTATTTAGTTTTGAGCCATTCAGATTTATGTAAACGTTGAGTGGAGACCAACTTGTCGTCCAAGAAACGTGATTTTCTAGCATTATATTACTTCTCATAAGTTGATTTATCCTTTTAATTACTGTCTGTTGTATAATTTCATCTGCTGGCCACATTGAAAAGGAATCAACAATGGTTAAAAGAGTGGCATCCGCTGGAAATCGGCCAAGAGGGTCATTGTGAAAATTTCTGTACACAATAGCTATCATTGAATTTGTGACGAACCACAGTAGGCAACAGGTTGTTACAGACTAATTCCCTCGAGATCCTGATATTTGCAGATTGAAATAGGGAACCTTAAACTTTGAGGAGCCTGACAAACTTGTTGACGTTCAAATACAAGAGGTGGTAATATAGCATACGTAGCATACGCTTGGAATTGGTGATACCAGCTGCTGAAGTGTTGTTGTTGTTGTGTAAGCTGCTGGAGGCAGATTGGAAGACAATCCCGGTGAGCTCGATCCGGCCTCATGAAACGGGAAACAAACCTCCCCTCACTGCCAAAACAAGTAAATTTCTATAGCCCACAGCAAAGCCCCCCAGTATGTATCTGTAACCAAGTAGGTAGATTACACCGGGAAAATCTGTCCAAACTACAGGGGCGTAGAAGACGCACATTGCCTGGTTGGTTTTTCATTGGTAAGATAGAGCCAACAGTTGTTATCCTACCACACGAGGTTTCGCAGGATTACTCCTGGGTGCCACCTATGCACACTAGCAAGGACGACACTGAAAAGCAACAGGAACCCACAAGCAAAGTAGATCGGTTTGGAAAGAAACCAGAAACAAAAAATTTTCAGTTACCACCGGGGGTGGCACAAGTTGCAAAAACATTTCTCCAAATGGACGACGAATCGGATTCGAAATCGCATGAACGACGATATCGATCTCTTCCATGGTACGGAAGAACATCTTGAAATGAAGGCTATTCGTTATCAACCTGTCAGGAAAACCTGGCTAGTCAGCATCCAGGCGTCACCACGTGGAGGTTGCCTTCTTGGATAGAATTGTCAATATTGAAGATTTCAAATACCTGCTGAACTTCGTGACTGCCAAGAGGTGGTAATATAGCATACGTAGCATACGCTTGGAATTGGTGATACAAGTTGTTGAAGTGTAATACTGAAGGGCTTTGACCCCACTTTTATTCACGAGAGGGCAGTGAGATGGCGTCATGAATAGAAAAAGGGCCAGCGGCTGGAACATCCAAAGAGTGAATAACGCCGGTAACAAAAGAACTTGAAGTCCCCATAACAGTGAAAAATGTTTCTAAAAGTGAGCAATAAATAATTTTTTCACCCTTCACCAATTATAATATTGTATTTCTAAGAATGTATGTAGAGAAAGTACACAATAACAAACAACTGCATCGAATATTGTGTATCGATAAAATCGTACCTTTATTGTTGCCTCACTTTTATTTCATGTACGATCATAAAGGTGGCTTAAAGTCTTAATTATTAGTTGTACATTAAACCATTCACATTAGAAACTGATACAGCAGGCTTTGCACTTCCTGTGACTTCCAGTTGCTTTCCATTCCAGAACAAACAGCACCACCTACCATCAAAAGTCTAAATGAAGCAATCATTGCATTAATGCAACATTGGAGACACTTGCTTCTTTAAAAAACTTAAAGATAATCACGGACCATCATTCTATTGCTTTGATGTTTTACTGCAAATCATGTAGCAAAGTGAAGAATGACACAAACGTGAAAAGGAAAGTAGCCTCATTGCCATATTTTTATGTCATACACTACCAACTGGGTGAATTTAGTAGTGTTTGATGCTTTTGCAAAAGTTCTTCTTGAGGTATTAGCTCACTGTTTATTGGTTACATGAATTGCATGGTGCTCTTTGTCACCTGGGACTACCTGTTTTTAATTATTTTGCCAGATAAAAAAATCTTCCTGTTGAGAATACAAAACAAGTCTGCTGAGAGTGCCATCTATACCAAACTGCCATGTCATCGACCTAGTTTGGTAACCATATTAAAGCACTAGAGCCATGTAAATGCATATCAATAAATGTTAAGGCATTCCTTATACAAAACACGCATCTATTAAACATGGTAGGTGATGTTTCTCAATTTCCATCTAGTTTACAATAATTTCCATGCAGTTTAGAGTGTTTTGTTAACTTGTCTTCGCTTTTCTGCATAGTAAATTAGGTACACTCTGATAAAAGAACTACTTTTATTCCTTATGACATGAGGATTTTCAAGTTTTACACCACAAATGATATTTTTGACTGGTGTTTTTATTGAGAATGATGGTCACAAGAGGCGATATGAGCAGCCCCTTCTAGTCTGCCATTTTTTTAGTAATCTTTCCACTACTTTGATTTCCAGTGTAGTCATAAGCATTGAAACATATTCAGAATTTTTACCTAATGTATTTTTATGACTATTATTACAGTAGTAATTGAATATTAGAAAAAGATAATTTTGCTTTAAATCCATTTCACATCTGTAGAATGTAAAAGCATTATATGATTTTCCTATTTATTTTCATTAAACTTTTAGCTACATAAGAAGATTTAATGAAAAACACGTAAAAAACAATGTAAAATAGTAAAATGTGGGCCACTTTAAGAACTGTACATAGTTTCATCCTCCCTTAAGTTTTACATGACTACTTTACATGTATTATTATTCCTAAATTCTTAAACCTAAAGAAATAGTTGTTTGCTAGTTTAACTATGTTATATCTTCATTTTTCCATAAATAGGTTAAAAACATATTGATTGTTGTAAACACGTCAAAATATAACCTTTTGGATTTTCAGGTGCTAGTTCTGGAATAGGTGCTGCCACAAGTGTGTACTTTTCTAAGCTTGGTGCATTACTATGTCTTGTTGGAAGAGACAAAGGAAATCTTGAGGAGACTTGCAACAAGTGCTTTGAAGCATCATCCGGAAAACTACAGGTAAAGCAAAGGCACTATAGCATTTTCAATGTGTATTCGTGGTAAAAATTAATGTACTAATTTCCATGCTATGCAGACATTTCAGTTTATGAAATATAAAAAGCAGGAGATACGAATAAATAAATTTCTAAGTAAATTTTAAGGTACAGAGGGCTACAATGAAATGATTTTTCGGTTACATTGTCGAAAACATCCATGCATTGTTTTGACCATTTAAACTTAATTGATAACATTAGGTTAATCTTTGTTTTCTATTAAATTTCCTTTTATTTTGTATTATAGAAAATAGAAAAAATTTTTCTCCCCAATTTTTTGTATATTTTACTTTGAAAAAGATTGAGTGTTGAGGGGTGAAAAATTGTTTCCATTCATAGGCCCTTTGAAATAGCCGTTCCGGATGTATACTATGGTAAAACAGCCAGAGAAAGTAATAGGTGCATTTTTTCAAATCATTCACAAATATTAAAACATGTTTTCTGTTATGTTAATGTACAAAATGTTGCTGTTTAAGGAACATATGTTCTACAGTACCAACATAATAAACTAAAATTTCTACATCGGTGCAAGATTTAGTGTCTTATAATTTTAGGTCATTCGGTGAGGATTTTCAGTAAGAATATTTCCGGTGGCCAATGAGAGATTTTCGATATGACTTAAATATCTCTTACAAATCTAGATGGAATGTAATCAAGTCCTGTTGGTTTATGAGCACCGATTAACGGAGAATAACAGTAATTTGATGTTCATTTACAGAATTTATACTAAACATGTTTTCTGTTACATTTTTGGTCTAGTAAAATTTTTTGACAAACTCCTCTCCAAACTGACCAGTACATGATGATAACGTTTTAAAAACTGATGGTGTAACATTGGTGAAAAAAAAATTAAACTACTTACCTACGCTACTTCAAATTTATCAAAACATAAATCATTGTTGATCATAAGGCCGATGTTATTTGACTTTATTTTTACACTTATAAATGAATCAAGGTCTTATAACATTTTCCACAGTTTTTGAAGCTGATTTTGATTGACATTAACAGCATTTAAATAATATTCAGATTTAGCTTATTTCTTTAATAGTTAACCAGGTTTCTAAAATATGCAAAGCTTTCATGGTCATTTTTAGATATTTATTCCTTTTTCTTACAATTTATATAATTTCACCGCTTATCCAAGGCCTTGTTTTTTGTTTGCCTCTGGCTTCTTTAATTGAAGACTTATAATGATCAGCAACTAAGATTAATTCCAACAGAGAACTATTATTAGCACCCCCCTCCACTTATCAATTTCTTAAGACAATAGCACGTAAAAAATTACAGTCTCCACTTGCACTCCAGATACCAACATATTTGTATTGAAATCACCCATCATATTGCATTCGTAATCAGTGAAACAAGCACCTTGTTTGAATTTACGTCCTAACAGGTCATACGAATTTTGCTGCTTTGGCGGTCAGTAAATAACACCAGTAGGAATGAAGCGCGCCTTTGGAATGGTGATCTCTACCCATAAGGTCACAGCCTCATCCACTGACAGGTCATCGCACAGGTTAAAAGCTAGATCATGCCTGTGAATATACAGACGCAACCACCGTTTTCTCCTGCGGTCCTTCTGATTTACGACTTAGCCTGAGATCTCGATCCCACTCTCATTCACCGAATCGTCTAACCACGTCTCCAAAACATCTAACACAGCAGCCTTTGTCTTACTTGCAAGGATCTTCATGTCGTCAATCCTTGGGACAGTGCAAATTTATTTTTGCATGAAATAAAGGCCTTTCCTCTGGATGCACATATATTGGTCTTCCTTATTCTCAGGAGAAGTATTTGGTAGGATCTCACTGGCATGATTAGTGTTTGAATCATAAAATGCATTGCTATTAGAGCCATTAAAAATACTTTGACGTTCTGCAGTGCACATTTGTCACTCATAAAAGGCATTTCAGCACCAGATGAGACAGCTTTATCACACGTTTCAGTTGGTATATCAGCACAGTTGATGTGAACTAGTTTTGACAGTTCTCAGGCCACAGATTTAGATTTACTACGAACTCCCTTTTCATAGCTTATGCATAGGTATTCGGGACTTTTCTTTGTAAGAGGACCTGGACTAGGATAGAATCAGCATACAGTAGTAAGCTACACAGCACTTCTTACTTGGCAATGTTTACTGGTCGAGTTATTGTTAACATTAGACGCTTACTGTTGCCAGATGGCTGACCTTGACCTACCTCGTCCCTGGTGGGCGATAAAAGACCCTCGTACAATTTCATTTACCCAATGCTGATCATGTTTGGAGAAGTTTTGCTTAAAAGATACCCCCAGCTTTCCTAAAGCTGCAGTTGCTCATTATCCTACTCTAGTACATTTTGATCAATCCTCATTAAATAAGTGAAAACACGTTAAGGTAAAGATAAACAAAAAATCGCTGTTGCTAAGCGCCATCTTGAATACTTGGCTAAATTCACTTATTAGTTTTATTATTATCATTATACCTCATTTTTACAATGTGCGTCTGGCTGTTATTATCACCGCATTTTTATGCTGATAGGCGAATCATAACAAATGATCACGAGCTAACAGCATTTCCTTCTTTTTTTTCAAAACTCCAGTACTTTCCGCAAAATTCTCGCAGTTCCTAATAACGCAGTCTTTTGAGGTACTCCCAAGTTACAGTAAATCTCAAGCTTTCCAACCCACTTCTCAAATCCTTTTGTCACACATCCCAGAGCTCCTATCACAATCCACTTCTACTTTCTTCAATTTCCACAGTCTTTTTATCTCTCTTTTCAGATCTTGATACTTTTCTACCTTCTCCATTTCTTTCTCCTCAACATTCGCATCCATCGGGACTGCTATGTCAATAATAACATTTTCATTATTATCATTATTATTATTTTTATTATTACCGGTATTATTATTATTATTATTATTTACGAATGTTTTTATAGGATAGGCCAATTCCATATTTACATATTTACAAATAAAGTATTTACAAATAAATAAATTCTGTTCTACCATTGGGTCCTGTACGTTGAATTGGAATCCTTTTTTTAATCTTATTGCTAAAAGATAGCAATAATATAAACACAATTCAGTCTACAATTTGTCAGTGACATGCGATTTTTGAGATTTAACGATGATGTGGAAACTCGTCTACTCGTCAAATACTCACTGAAAACAAAAGACACTTCAAACAGTAAAACAAAGGTTTGTCCAAAACGATTCATCAGTTTAATACAATTTATTCACTAACACAGTTAATGAGCATATTTACCTTTTGGGTGTTTTTCTCAGCTATATAATGGCTGAGGTAATGCTGCAATGGTTTTTTTCAATTTAGGTATATTCTTAATGCAGGATTTCGGTTTATACCCAGGCTACTGGGTGTTAATTTAGACCCCCAGATAATTAAAAACAAGTAGTTCGACAAACTGTAGAATACTATATTGGCAAGCACTACTGGTTAGAATACACATAGCAAAGTTAATTAAATTATTTTATCTCAATCATTATCGAATGAATTTCACGTATGTTTATTAATCAGAAAATGAAGCTCACAATGGTTTGGCAAAATGTGTTTGTAATACGGGATCAACGATACTAAAATAATGAAATCTACTACTGCCAATTATTATTTTTATTGTTACTACTACTACTACTACTACTACTACTACTACTACTACTACTACCACTGCTACTATTGCTACTACTACTACCACTACTACTACTGCTACTATTACTACTACTACTACTGCTACTATTACTACTACCACTACTACTACTGCTACTATTACTACTACTACTACCGCTACTACTACTACTACTACTACTACTACTATCATTAAAAAGAATACCACAACATACTTCGTGTTAAAACTTGAAATAATCAGAAGTGTCTCATGGTGTGCTTTTTAAAAAAAATATCATTCTTAAATACTAAAAATAAATTTTCTAGGCTACGTGTTTAATCAACAGAACGATTTTCCTTGATTTTACGGAAATGGGTCACGTGGACATGGAAAGCCTGTTATGTTTTTACGAAAATGTAAAGTTCCGAATGAGAAGATTTGATAACGACAGCAGTGTCGTAATAGACGATCTTCAGGGCGTCCATGAAGGCAGCCTCCACGTGGTGATGCCTGGATGCTGATTAGCCAGGTTTTTCTGACTAGTTAGTAACGAATAGCCTTCGATTCAAGCTGTTCTTCCGTACCATTAAAGAAATCGATCTCGCCGTTCATGTGATTTTGAATCTGGTTCGTCGTCGATTTGGAGAAATTTTTTAAAAAATCCAGCCAGGAAATGTGCGTTTTTGACGCCCCTGTAGTTGGGAGAGATATTCTCGGTGCAGCCTACTCCCTTGGTCTCCAGCAGCTTACACACACACACACACAGACGATCTTCACTTAAATTGACATTTAATAGGACATTTTATAGATTTCGGGTTCCCTGTGGGCTACAAACCTATTATCGTTATTGTCAGCGGTCATTTGTATTGTTAGCCGCCATTTTGTACACTGAGCTGTTTTATTGTTGATTAAAACCCAACGTGAGGTCAATTCGTAGTTAATCATTTATTACAATTTAATCAACAATAACATTGGGATAATATGGATAAGTTCTTACGCCCAGAGCGATT
>RDPX01000021.1:4767652-4835128 GCA_003991215.1 Morbakka virulenta | reverse complement strand
TAAGTCTGCTACGGACTAAAGCATCATTGATAGCTAGAATCTAGGGAGAGAATTAAGAGGCGCAATATTTAGCCTTAAATCTAAAAAGGTAATTTTAAGGATAATCACGCAAAAAAATCACGAAAGCTAGTGCTTTATGCAGTCTATGATAAAAACCCCACTGACAGATGGATGGAAGGTTGTATTCTAATGTTCCCGAAGAAAGGTGAGTTGGACAAGATTAACAATTATAGAGGCATTACACTTACAGCTATATATGTAGAAATTTATACTTTGCTACTCAATTACACCCAACCAGGACGTAAACCAATGCTAAAAAATATCAAAATAGCTTCTGGAAGAACAGATCTATTTTAGGACAGATTCTTACAGTACGTCGAATCATCGAAGGTGTCAGGACCGGAAATCTTGAGGCCGTTTTACTATTCGTAGACATGTTGAAGGCCTTTGACTTTATTAACAGAGTGAAAATGGAGCAAATACTTCTTGCATGTGGAATACCCAAGGAGACTGTTAAACCAGTTATGATGCTATTTATACACACTGGATCTAAAGTTCAATCGCCAGATGGGGACACAAACTTCTTTGACATATTAGCAGGTGTACTACAAGAGGACACGCTAGCTTCTTTTATTTTAATCAAATGTTTGGATTACATTTTATGCATATCATTTGATAAGATAAAGTTTTTCGTTGTTATCATAATTAAAGCAAGAAGGAGTGGATACCCAGCCTTTAGCATCACCAATGCAGACAATGCAGATGACCTGGCATTTCTGGCAGGTACCATAAGTGATGCCCAGTCCTTGCTACATACATAACCTTGAGATTGCTGCAGGTGGCGTTGGTCTATATGTCAACGCAAAGAAAACGATGTAAATGAGTCTCAACCAAGACGGCACAATTCCTTCACTCTGGTGATAACTTAAAGTCAGTAACATTCATTTACATGGGCAGCAATGTTACTTTTACAATTGTCATGGCGAGAATCGCTAAAGCTTTGGGTGTACCTGACAGCTTAAACAACATGTGGAGGCCTGAGTTGCCTGATAATATTATAAGAGACTTCTTCCAAGCAGTTGTTCAGTCTGTTCTCACTACAGCTTGCAATCATGGACATGCAACCAAAAAACTCGAAGCTAAACTTGATGACACCTACACTCGTATGTAACGCGATGTCCTGAATACTTCCTGGAAAAAGCATCCTACGAAACAACATCTGTACCTCGAGCTCCAACAAATATGAAAAATCATAAGAGAAACTCGACACAGATTTGCAGGTCACAACTGGAGAAACAGGCATGAACTTGTTAACGGTTTGTTACTTTGGTCTCCTCAGCATGGGTCCACTAGCATTGGTCTTCCCTCTCGCACATACATTAACAAGTCGTTTGAGGATACAGAATGCCTTCCTGAGGATCTTCCAAATAAAATGAATGTTGATAAGTGGAGATAAAGAGTCAAACTTAAACGTGTTAGCACGACGTAATGGTGATGATGATGATGATGATGATGATGATGATGTTGGTGATGATGCCGATGATGATTATAGAAGTCAGTCTTCTCAAAACTGTAGAGCGTGCCATGTAATGGTGATTTCCTAACACTTTGAGAAGCAAGAGAAATGTAAACGTAGTCACAACACCATCAGGATGCCCCAGAGGAGTAGAATGTTTCAGTAAAAATATGTAAGGAGATAGAGGTAAGGAAGAAAGTCAGAGTCAAAGAGGTTTCCTCTCTGTCAGGGAGTCATTTGTGAAAGTCATTAAATTGTGATAAGCCTTGTAACTCAGAGAAGTTAAAGTTTTGTACCCCAGTACCATCAATGATTTGGGAATGAACAAATTAGTTCCAATTATGGATGTTGAAAACCGCATAAATAATAATGTTGGCCGAGCGTTGTTGAATAAGAACTCTATCATTGATAGAATTAAGTACAGGACCATTATGCACGAACAAAGACTGGAAAATAAAGAAGATCTTGCTAGTTGAGTGTAGAAGTGAAAGTTGAAGACACACATAAGGATGATTTTGATCTTCCAAATCAGCGTGTTGAGCTAGTGGTAAAATGGGTTTACGTACACGGCGAGTCCAGGCATGTGGTGTTGGGAGCCCTTACAAAAGAGAGGGAAAAAGCCAGCAATAGCGAATTCATCACTGTTGATGAGAGAATCGCAGTAACTTTCAGAGGGAGGGATATATCTGAAGACCCATAACAAGAGATTCGACACCAATAAAGTTACTACGAAGACCATGAATGTTAGCTAAGGAGAAAGAAAGGGATTTGGATAAGTTGTAAGAAGATGAATCCTTATTGAACGTTCTCTGACTTAGTTGTGGCTTCATAATAAGAGGACAAAAAGATGCAGGCTGGGACACCAAACTCCTCGCGAAATGACACTACAGATAGCCAAACATTATGCGTTTGTTGGTGGAACAGCCTCTCTAAATGCTAACCCAGAGCTTGGACCCCTATACTACCAACTGACCATACAGCAGCTAGGAAAGTTTACCCTGGTACTCTCACTAATAGAGACCGTAGTCGGAAAAATACAATACAACCCAGATCCCGAATCAAAATCTTTTTACTGAAGACACCATCTTTAAATGGGTTGAAAGTCAGAGTTTTCTCTCAAATGAGCTCCTTAAACAAGCTGTGATTTGTACTGGGTTTTTATAAACTAGCGGCCATAGTTATTTTATTCCATATGTGAGCTCGTATGCTTGTTTGACATGTATATTCAGTTTTGGAGTATTTGGAGGTAAAATTCCCATTTTTGTTACTGACAAAACTGGTGGCGTATAACAATTTGCTTGCTGGTATCCCTGATAAGACTTTTTTGAAAATATATTAGAAGCGTAATAAGCAGATTGATATTTCACTGTTTTGTACGACTTTTACGAAACATCTAGATGGTTTTCTTCACAACTTGTTTTTTGTTTTATTTGTAGAGCTGGCGTCAAAGCAGGTTCGTTGTAATTCAGTCAAGTAAGTAAAAGTGTTTAGTTAATTCATGCAATAACGTTTTCTTGTCATGATTACCTTTTGCAAGGAATTAGATGTTTGTCTTATTAGTAAGTCAGGTATGCAGTATTATGAAGGTTATATGATTTAAAATTGCCACAAAAACCCTAGTGTTTTTGTTAAGCTTAGCAGCCTGTATTATAGTATTTTCTATGAAAAAAGCTTCTTTGCTATTTCTGTTGGGTAAAAAACAACTTGTGGAACTTTATTTATCCAGTCCGGACTCATAAAGCTTTTCCTCACAAGAGGTTATGATGCTTCCAAATTACACATTTTTAGTGTGTATCTTCGTGAACATTACATTTCTTTTACTTTGTAAAATTTCGCATTAAAAATGACGCCAAAAGTCGTTTAGGTAGCTCCCAGGCTTAAAAAAGGAAAATGTTATCTTGATCACTTTTCTCACTTCCTTCAGGCATTGGTATGTGTTATTATTAAACCTTTGGTCGACTCCTCCATACAAAGGTATGGACACCTTTGCCCAGCTTCCCAAGTTATATTTTATTTCAACCTCTTACCCTTCGGTTACAGTCACTTTGCTTATATAACATTGTTATTTTCGTTAACAGCAACATCTATCACTTTAAAGTGAAATTTCCGAGAAATTAAGAGCAATCCGCTGTTTAAACAACTTTCCTACAGTGCATCACTTAATATTTGAAATATTATGGATATTCTGTAAAGCTAATTGTTGTAAACCCCTTTCGATTTTGGTTTGGAAATCTTTATTTTTTCTTGGGGATATTTCTTTTTATGCCATTTTACAACATGATATTATGACAGTTTTTCAAAGTAGTTTATTCCTATTTTTATATTACTTACTTTTGGCAAGTCTTCTACAGTCACACTCTTGCTTAAAGTCACATGCTTTTGAAAAATATTTCATGGATTACGTACTGAAATTGAATTTGATGGACTTTGTCAATCTCACGTTCACTATATTTTATCATAGCCCTGGGGTCATTCGCACAAATTTTCACAAAAGAATTGGATTATTAGAGGAAAAATATCTTCAGGTACATTAATAAATATTGCTTTGTGTGTCCATATACATTTTTACAATCATGAATTTTGCTGACGTTATCAGTTGTAATTCTGAATACTTAGGTTATGAAGTGTCTCGATATCTCTTTATATATAAAGGCTGCAGTTGTTATTCATTTCGTGGTTAAAGAAAAAGGCTTTTGTTTGCTAGACCAGATATTCCGAACACAAAGATTGGTAATTCAAGTCAGATATTATAGGAAAGGACTAGAAATTTATTAGTATATATTAGTACAATATATATTATATATTAGTATTATATATACTATATATTGGTATTATATTATTTATAGTATATTTACAAATTTTTTAATAATTACAGTTGCATTTGAATGTGCACTTCAACTTTGATATTAAGTTACATAGTTCATTTTACATTTGAAAGAAGTAAGGAACAAACGCAGAGAAAATACAGCTCAGTAAGTTTGCTTAAACTATGCTTTTAAAAAGCATATCAGTTTGAAGCGTCACAACCATTTTTTCAATTTTTGGACGATGCCAGAATTTGTATACTTTCACGTAAGTTTTGTACATTTTCTGAGGGCAGAGCAGGTTATCATAGTACTAATTGTCTGGAAATACATAAAAAAACCCAAGACTTGTTAAATACCACTGGCTTCATTTGATATGACAGTAATAGCTGTGGGGTGTTTGGTAGGTACTGTGAGATAAATAGTACACTTACTTTACTCTTTGATGCACTAAAATGCAGTTTTCTTTTGACTAGTTTACAGATAGATGAAGAAGGTAATTTTCAGTCAAAAGGTTTTCCAATTTAGATTTTATGTGTTTCAATTTTAAGTTAGAAAACCGGAGCGGACAATTTGTAGCTGTATCAAACTTGATGGTTCATGTATTTATGCGCATAACAATAGAATACTCTCCTTATGGAAATAAATATGCACATTATACAACAACAAGAACATCTAAAATAAATCTACCAGTTTCACAAAGCTAGGTTTGTGGATAAGTAACAGGTTTCACAAAAGGGCACGCGTCACATGTTTTTGGGTTCTTGGAATACACAAATTGGTCTTTTTGGCATGTTAAAATAGGTCTATTGCATTTGAAAAAACGTTTTTATGAACTTTGTCGTGGAGGGCAAAAAATCACTTCAGTAGTCATGGTAATATGTTATCAGATAATATTTTTGTTAATATCTTAGATCCCCGTCATTAAATAATTGGTTCTACTTTTCCCTCAGATAAACTGTGAAAACAAATAAACCCATTACTTATCTATTTTAACAGATAAACAAATGGGATGCGGTACTTATAGCATCACCGAAGCCGAAACTTTTTACACAAAAAGCTGAGGGTCTGACATTTAGCCACTGCTGTATTTTAATTGGTTGCCTTTCGCAGCGGGTCAGATCCGTCAAGCTGCAAACCATGTCTTAAATGTATTTCTGGCAGTAGTGGTTGCCGCATAACAATGATTGAGACCGGTGGCTCATTTTTCGATATTCCTAGTCGTCTCAGTTAGAGGGTAGTTTCTCCGTACTGGAGGACTCACTTATATAAGTTGTCACCTCCTACACAATGGGCTCTATGCCAAATAAAAGCAAGTAATATACATGAAGATTGCTCGTTCGGCGAAGGCAATCGAATTTAAGTGGAAATTACTATCTAGTCATGTTCTTTTGCTTACAAAAAGGCCTCTTAGTTTTGAGTTAAACGTTAAACTGCCACAAGCTGGGTTACTTTGTACTTAGCCCTGAATACTCATATTCGCTTCTTGTACGTGGTGTTAACACTTGCTAAAAATTGGCCAGAAGACCTACATCATATTATATGAACATGTTTCAATACACTAAACATTTAACCTACACAGGTATAAACATCATTTGTTAAGGCTTTGTGATAATTTGAAGTAATGGATTTTGAAAAATTTTGACCACAGCGGAAAAAGATTAAAAAACCGAGGTAAAGCTATAGTTCGCTTGCTATTATCGGTCACCATTATTAACTCTGTGGTCATGGAGTACCTTGATGTAAAATTAAGTGGATTTTCTAGATAAGACTGCTTTATTATGAACATAAGACTGCTAAAAATCCCAACGGGTTTATAGTTGTGTCCTATAGTTTTTGCCATTTTTCTTTTGCAGTAGATGGTATCAAAATTCATAGTTCGGTTAATGCTTTCTACCTAATGGAGACATTCTACTGTTAATCGTTTGCTTTCAAGCAGAAGAAACATTGTCAATAAGCATCTTCTATATGGAGCTAACAGTAATAACAGGAAGAAAATAAACATTTTCTCTTTGTACAGGCTTGACGATCACCATCTGACACTTGCATATATTCGACGTATTCATCTGTAGTAAGGAGACATTAAGTTGTATCTGAAATCGTGCATGTGTTTTACTAAAACTCTAGGAGTAACAAACTGAATGCTACGTGCATACATAAAGTAAAGAGCTACAGATGTCTTATGACTTCAGAATGCTTAAACAACGATCAAATACTGGGTGGGAAGTAGGTCGTGTGAGGATAATAATACGTATTTATGTTATATCATTGACTGTTATTGCGCACTGTAGATATTAACAACAAAAAAACACATACGATCCTATCACTTCATGTGAACTGAAGAATACAGAATTTTTTATTGCCCATGCTGACTCATGTAAATGTGCTTTTTGGTGGCCGTATTACTATTTCAAACTATTTTCAAGAATGCTTGCTAACGTTCTTGGCAACACACTCAAACACTCCAGTACTGGTACTTTACCAATCTGCTTGACCTCTCTGCTATAAACTTCAATGATTTACTATTCTGGTATTAGACGGATAATTGACATATAGCAGGTTTCTATTGTTATTGTTGTTGTAATTAATTCTTTTGCTGGGTGTTTGGCGAAATGTCTGTAATTTTTGTGCATGCGAGATTGGTACAATCAGCACTCTGATCTTCTAAGAACACAGTTTTTCAGGTTCCTGGCATTTTTCTACAAATTTGTGACATCGTTAATAACGCTTACTTTTGATTGAGTAGTGTTCCTACCTTAGGCCGTATCTCTTCAATAAACTGTGGTGATTTTCTGTTACAACCGCCGTTGACTAGAGACCGTTGCCATTTTCTCTTGCCATTTCAATACTCATATTATTTTTTCCATTTTTTACTACATACAACTTTTGTATGATAAAATTAGATAGTCGTAGGTCTTCAAGACACAAGTACTCTTTGTGGTCGTCCGCATTACCTATCTGAAATTCAAACAATATCCACCCTCAAAATAGCGTTCGCGCCCATGCTTTGTGTGGACAGACACCTTCCACCAGGCAGAAACAGCACCGTCCCCTCAAATGGATTCTGTGGGTACTCCCTATCAGAAATAAAAATGTTTCGATCGATTTACCTAAACCTAGGTTAAAAGTGAAATTACTCTTGGGCCTTGAAGTAGGCCAAAGGAGTACTTAGTAGCCCGTCGCTAATGTACAATAATCTATATCCAGTTAGATTTACTTTCTTAATTTTCGTTTATGAATTCTGGACATCACTTTTGGTGTCTTGGATTCACTCTCTTATATTATAATTTGTAGCATTTTGTCGGAATTTCTGTTACCATTCCTTGACTCTTCAGTTCTTATTTTCCTTTGATTTTTTTCATTCTACTGGTTCAAGTGTCCTTACATCTCCTGACTATTGAAATTATTTCAGTCAACTGAACTTTTTCAACTTTTAGAATATTTCATATTAGTGTTCAGTGTTCTTGGTTAGGCACTCCGCGTCAGCTATCTTCTGACAGTTGTTTCCTAGTACCTAATGGTAAGGTTTTGTAGTTTATATTTTCCCCCCGCTTAAACTCAATGACCCAAAATACTTGACGCCTGCTCTTCTGAGAAGAGAAAGGCAAGCTAGAGGTAAAGAGGAAGGGAAAACGGAAAAATCAGAAAGTGAAATATGGATGTAAAGGGAAAAGATGTAGAACTTTGATTGAGGAACTAATGCAGAGGATCATTACAAAGGGTGCTCAAGTTAGAAGATATAAGCAGAGAACCGCGAACCACTCAGCTCAGACATAATAGACTGTTTATTGTGGATCAAAAGAAGATTTGCACCGAAATGAATGGAGGTGAAAATTTTCAAGAGATGTGCTAGATGCTGATAAGAGTAAGAGATTTTGGGGTGGCATTTGCGGGATCGAAAAGGAACCTAATAGAGAGGCTGCATGGTTACATGATGTAAAGAATGAGAGAAACGTATATCACTTTTAGGATACAGTAAGGATTAGTTCTGAAAATGTAAAAAAGCATTGTCGAAAGATCCTGAGTTGGAAAGCACCGGGGAAGGATGGGGTCCAAGAATATTGGATTAAGCACCTTACTGACCTTAAGAGGAGAAATTTTTACCAAATGAATAAGATATTGGAGTTTAAAGATGATTTACCTGCATGGATGACGCTCGGTTGTACAGTGCTATGCAAAAAGGAACCTGTAACGGTAATGTGTTGGAAAACTGTCGCCTTGTTGCGTGCCTCACGCTAATGTGGAAACTTTTAACGGGAATAATGGCAGAAGAGAATTACAGTTATTGGAAAAAACTCTTTTGCCAGAAGAACAAAAGGAGTGTAAACGTGGTAGTCGTGGCACAAAAGATTGGTTGTTAATTGATAAGACTGTATTAAGAGACTGGGAAATGACATATTAATATAGCTATGGCATGAATAGACTATAAGAAAGCATATTACTTACTCATAATTTGATTAGTTAGTGTATGGAAATATGTAAACTTGAAAGTGGGAAACTTTCCGCGAAGAAGTATGGATTAATAGAAGCTTTCATTAACGTCTAATGAAAAAGAGCTGGGTAATGTTGTTTCTAAAGAGAGGCATATTTAAGGGTGGTGGTTTATCACCATTTTTGTTTCTATTGAGTATGACTCCAATATCTTTAGTTGTAATTAAAATTAATTCATGTTATGAATATGAAGAGAAAGAAAATAAACTATATTATCGTTTCTTCATGGATGATCTAAAACTCTTTGGCAAGAAAGAGAAACAAACAGATTTACTTTTAAGCACAGTTTACATTTGCAATGCAGATATTGGGGTGGAACTTGGCCTTAAAAACTCGGTATTCTTACCTTGAAAAGAGGAAAAATAGTTACACGTGTGGGTGTAGAACTCCTAGATGGTGAGGTCATGAAGGAAGTTAGTAAGGACGGATATACATACCCGGGGATACTTGACTGAATAAGATAAAAATAATTTGAATGAAAGAGAAAATTGTAAGGGCATATAAGAGAAGAACCAGACTAATTCTGAAATCAAGGTTAAATGTTAGAAATATAATTACAGCTATGAATTCATGGGCAGCAGGTGTTGTGAGGTACGGTGCTAAGAAGTTTAGACAAAGCAACAAGAAAAATGATGACAATGCAAGCACCCTAAGAGTAATGTTGACGAGACATGGCGGAGGTAGAGGATTGATCAGCACAGACACTATGTTAGAGGGGAGGAGAATAATTTGAAGTTCTATGTAATGAATTCTTTCGAAATCCTAATGCAGAGGGTTTGTGGGTCAGGAACGATGGCAGAAGGCGTTATCAGTAAAAATGAATTCAAACGACAGAAAGATCAGTAACTTAACAATAACTGATGGAGAAAAGCTTCTTCTTCAGAGAAATGCCGGCCCAAGGTTGACAGGAACAAAACACGGTTTGTCGGGTCGAGACAGGCATTGTTGTATGCTGCACAGGAAGAGGCGGTCAGAACAAATTACGTGAAACACCACATTGATAGGATCACAGACAATCCCTTTTGTAAATGCGTTGAAAGAAAGGAGAAAGTATGCAGCACGTAACAAGTGAATGCGAAAATTAGCTTCAAAGGAATACAAGACACGTCATGATAATGTAGCATAAAGAATTTATTGGGAGCTTATATATGATACATGCTTTAGAACATAAGGGAAGATGGTATGAATATAACCCAAAAGGGAACAACAAAGAATGATAAAGTAAATTTGTTATGAGGTATAAATATACAATGCAACAGCGTGATAGAGGGAAGGATGCCAGGCATTGTTATAATTGATAAGAAAGGAATAAACAGTTTAACAGTATATATTGTATTACCTGCAGATAGAGAAGTGTATGAAAATGAAAGAGGAAATGTGGAGAAATAAGACTTGCAGAGGGAAATTGGAAGACAAATTGGAAGAAGAAGTGGCAATTGGGAAAGGTACAAGTTGTTCCTGTTGTTTTAGATGCCCTTGGAAGTGTGACTAAAAATTTGAAAATTTGACGAAAAGTTGAAAGGTACCAGATGATGTTGGAGCTGTACAAAGGACTGCCTTGTTGGAAAAAGCTAGGATCATGATGAAGGTATTAGGAATGTAAAAGGATGACCTGTTAACCCTTAGTCATTTGTTATCACATTTGCCTAACAGGAGTTATGACGAGAATACCAGCACTCTGAGCAAATGGTCAATATGTAATAATAATAATGATAATAATAATAATAATAATCAATAATAATCATTACATTAGATCAAACATTCCCACTCAAACCGCAGACTTGCCACTCAATTGCCTGACCTTAACCAGTTGTGCATGTCCCGAAAGGGTTGACACATCACGCATTCTGTTTAACGGGCGGGAATAGTGGTGGAGCATCATATCCAGGTGTCGTGAGCGTGGATCTCAAGTTCTGAAGGGCTGAGTACGGAGTTCGCACTTGTTGCTGAGTCCTGAGGTCTTGCATGGAGCCTCGCTACGGAGACCATTTTAAGCAGAATGGGTCACCTAAACTGGGAAACCTAACCAGGCCCCACTTGCAAGGTCATGTGTTGTATTTTTATTAACATCAATTTATCACACACACTTAGGTGTGATGCATGCACCCAGCTTACCCTTATCGGGCTGGGTGCTGGATGGGTTTGCTGGGGTTTCTACCCCTGAGTCCCACATGGGATCGTATTTCTTCATCACTCAATAATAATAATAATAATAATAATAATAATAATAATAATAATAATAATGATAACAATTANGACACATCACGCATTCTGTTTAACGGGCGGGAATAGTGGTGGAGCATCATATCCAGGTGTCGTGAGCGTGGATCTCAAGTTCTGAAGGGCTGAGTACGGAGTTCGCACTTGTTGCTGAGTCCTGAGGTCTTGCATGGAGCCTCGCTACGGAGACCATTTTAAGCAGAATGGGTCACCTAAACTGGGAAACCTAACCAGGCCCCACTTGCAAGGTCATGTGTTGTATTTTTATTAACATCAATTTATCACACACACTTAGGTGTGATGCATGCACCCAGCTTACCCTTATCGGGCTGGGTGCTGGATGGGTTTGCTGGGGTTTCTACCCCTGAGTCCCACATGGGATCGTATTTCTTCATCACTCAATAATAATAATAATAATAATAATGATAACAATAATGATAGTAATAAGAGTATTATTCTTAGTAATAGTGGTACTGCTACTTGAAAAGAGGCAAAAATAACTTTTATACTTATTGCCAGAATCATTTTAAGCCACTTGAATAGCACATTGCCAGCACAATTTCAGCATTGGTGAATCCTCCCATCAGTTAAAATTTTTGGGTTTTTTTGTGACTCATAAGAATAAATATTTCCTTTGGTATGAGGAAGACGTTCCAGAGCCGTCTTATTGTGCAAGCCTGTGATGTCATAGTTCGTTATTCTTTATTTTCTGCTCTCACAATAAATGATAAAACCTGATTTCTCATTTTTGTCTTTACATACTAATATTTATAAGCAAGTAATTATTAACTTCCCACACTGTTAATTTTTTAATCATTAAAAATCAGCATTGTCATTGAAATATTTACTTTTTGCAATCAGACCATTCAATAGAACTACCAGTTACTGTGGGGTTTGAAACTGTTTATATTACTAATAGTAATAAAAGGTTGGGTTTTTTTTTTGTTTTTTGTTTTTTTTAATGGCCTACATGATGTGCTTTGAGGTCACGGAGGCCTTTACGTACTTTCCCACATATACAAGTTAAGTGTTCTGTGTTATTAGGGTCGTTAAATTTAACAGTTGTTGTTAAATGTTCATTAGTTGGAACTACCTTACTGTGGCGACCAACACTTTCATTGTAACTGTCTTCTGAGCGGGCTTTGCAATGCCATCGATGTTGGTTTGCTGAAACAAAATTATATCTTTAAAAATTCCATATCGCAAATACAAACAATAAACTAAGATGTAATTTCAGGTTCGTGACTTTCCACAAGTTTTTCTATAGCTTCTATCGTATAAAACGTCGATAAACAATTCTGTATTAACATAAATTTATTTGAATTACGGAGCTTGGCAGCGCACGTTTGAACACCTCGCGAGCGTGAGGATAAATAATAATAATAATAATAATAATAATAATAATAATAGTAATAATAATAATAACAATAATAAATAATAATAATAATATTCCATATTGATAAGAATGTTGACTCTCCACTGTGCAGAATGTGCGGGAAAAAAAGGAGAAACTATTAGTTATCTGGTTAGTGAATGCGGAAAATTATCTCAAAGAGAGTACAAGAAAATGTATGACAATGTGGCACGATATGTTCATTGGCAACATAACAACAAAGGAGGCTTGAAAAGAGCTGAGAAATATAAGCAGTATAAACAGCACCCCGAAGTAGTAATTGAAAATGAGAATTTCAAGCTCTTATGGGATTTCACCATTCAGTATGATAGATTTATTGAAGCAAGGCCACCAGATATTGTGTTGGTAGATAAGAGGAACAAGGAAGTGAAAATAATCGATATTCCTGTGCCAGGAGATTCAAGAGTAGCAGAAAAAGAACTTGAAAAGATTGAAAAGTACCAAATGTTGAGAGAAGAAATAGGTCATGTATGCAAATGAATAAAGTTACGGTGATACCCGTAGTAAGTGGAGCATTGGGAGTTATTTCAGACAAGTTTGAAAGATACACGAAGAAGATGGGTGTGAAGATTGCGATGGCAATTATTCAGAAAACGGCACTGCTTGAAACAGCGAGGATACTGCGAAAAGTCTTGTCTCTTCAGAGAAACAGGAGAAGGAACTTTGAGACCACTGGTGACTTGTTGTTACCCGCTCTCAAAGATAAAAGAACAAAAGAACTTACCAGACAAACATGTCTGAGATTTACATTAATAATAATAATAATAATAATAATAATAATAATAATAATAATAATAATAATAATGATTTGTCTTGGGTATGACGATAAACTGCATCCGGTTGTGGAGTTTCGATGTATGGAGGAGATGATCTATAACTCATCAGAATGTGTCTGGTAAATTGCGTTCTTACACACTGTTATTTTTCTTCCTTGTACATTTCTTCGTTTAACTTGCAGATTAATTTGTGTTGCCAGCCAAATTTTTTGACTTCCTCTTTTCAGTTTCTTGAAGAAAGCAAACAAAGATATGCACTTAGACGAACAGGAGAACCAGATGAAGTAGCAACCACCATAGCGCATTTGGCTTCAGACAATGCGTCATTTCTAACCGGCGTTTTATTCCCTATTGATGGTGGACGACAGGCCATGTGCCCTCGATGATAAATTCATTACTATAGGTTATTTTTGTCGAAAAGTATGTTTTTCGTTAAAGTTCATTTTGTAATAACTGAGATAATGCCAAGTGGATTGAAAACTATTTGGATTTTTTTGTGTTTTTTTTGAGTGACTTGTACCAAAATACAATCGGTAGGAACAAACTATGATGAAAAACTATAATTTCGGTAGAGTTTAAAACAATACGAGGTATTCTCCATAAATACTTATTTTTTAAGGAGTTTAGATTGATAAATTTTATTTCATGACATGAAAAAAATTGGATCCAATAATGCCAATATTGTGGTTTAACGTAGACAGTGTTGCCATGCTATGACACTACCTCTTTTTAACGTAAAGAATATGTCCAAAGAGACCATACTGAAACAAACAATGTTAATGTTAGCATGAATTACACATTTTTGCTTAATTGCACGGGTTAATGCAAATGTGAAGCTCGACCTATCCGATTTGGCCATACGCATCTCATTGATGATCCCTTTTAAGTCCTCGTTTTGCCATATTATTGTCTCTTGATCCTTAACTTCCCTAAGAAATTAAACTTTGCCGAATTTTCAGTTGGGCAAATATGTTTTGCGTGTGCGACGTAAATATTTCTAAAGAACAAAAAGACCCAGCTGCTTACAGGATCCACCCATTCGAAAAGAGCTGAGTGTAAATGGAAATGCAAGATTCTGGTAAACTTTATATATATATATATATATTTACCCACATGTAAATGGTATGCATTCTCTAAGAAGGTTGGATTAGTTGCTCCAAATCGTTATTTACATAATCAATGTAAAGAGTTATTCCCTTTTGAAGTCGGAAAGAATGGTTCTTACTCAGACCAGTATCTGTTCTAAAACACGGCTGGAGTGAACTTTAAACAAAAGGTTCACTGAAATAGGAACAGTTGCACCTTCGTAAAGAGTTGTATCTGTTAGACTGAAAGCAGAGAGAAAACCGCTCAAAAAGGGTTTTTACCACCCACAATGCCTCGTTACTGTTAAGTTCAAAGCTATCAAATTAAATTTTGTGAACTTTACTGCATTCTCTGTTCTGTGTATTGGTCACTTGGGTGTGGTGTGGTGATTGAAACTGTCAGTATTTCATTTTGGCGTCCAGTATTTCATTTTTTAATTTAGAAAAACCATGCAGATCGTCAGCTTATGTTCTCTCACTTTTCAAGACAATTTTTTTTCAATAAATGTACTACAGTTAAAGGATTTTTTCCTCATACGTGTATTATGTATCCACAACCTGGAGGGAAAAAATTTTAATGAAGTAAACAATTTTAATTGTGTTGTAAATTAATGGCATTTTGTTTTCTCTTGTCCCAAATGAAAATTGGCTTCTTATGGGGCATACGAACAATGGCTGATATTTTATTTTTGGCATAGAAACATTAAATAATAATTGTTCCGGAGGATCTTGTTCACTATAAAAAACATATTCACCTGAGCTTTACAAATTCTAATTTTTATGATAATCTACTCATTGAAAAACAATAAATGCTCATCTTTAATTATTGATGTCCTACTTTACTAAGGGATGGCCAATTACCGCCGAAACTGTTCACAGATTAACAAAAGTTGGCTGAAAGTAAAAAAATCCTTTGATAGCATAAGACAGTTTGTTCATCTGCCTGTTTAAAGACTATATATCTTAAAGAATATATATTCAGAAACTGTTACGGAGTGGGACTCGCTATTCAAAGTATATATGTGGCAAGAAACTGGAGTTATTTGTATGCATGTCAGCTAGTTTTAATTATATGGTATGTTGTTTTAATTAGTTTGTATTAACACATTATTCTTAGAAGAGAAGAAGCATTATATGAGAAGGCAGACAATAAATGTGAAGTTGCAATTATGGGGACCTGTAGGTCTGTATGTGTACAAAGTAGTAAATAACAAAGGATGGGAGGGTCACCAAAACGATGTAAATTTTGTTCGTGCTTTTCTAGTGTAACGGCAATTGCCATTGTATTTCTTATCTTATTACATAACAATAATAAAGGAAGTAGGGTTAAAGTATGCTATATATATATTTATATAAGGGAGTGTACTTGAGAAAAATGTGTTTAGGATGACTGTGATTGCTACAGGCCATAACGAGGGCAGTTGAAGGTAAACATGATTTTATCATTACATAATAGCTGCGTTTCTGTATGTTATGCATCAGTTAAAGAAAGGAATAGAAACTGCATGAAGGGCCATATAGTCTACTCTTAGAGTGTTTTGAAGGCCCTCAGAAATCCCCTTAAACATCCCTTTAGGTGGAAAGGAAAATATGTGTTAGGTTTCTTTTAGTGTAATATAACATACAAATTTTATATTTCATTTTTATTTGCTGTTTTTGCTTTGCATGGTTTTAATATCTGGTTTAAGAATACATAATCTTTAACTTCATAATATTGGATATTCTTTTTTCCCAGCTCTACGTTTGTTTCTTATTGATTTCAATTCAATTCGGAATTATATAGCTACCTTATTTAAATGCTTGTTGGATTTAAAGTTTTAAATTTATTGATTCTATTCAAGTTATTATATGAATTGATGAGAGACAGTGTTACCCTTTTAAAGTTAAAAAAAATAAATTCCTTTCAAATCTGTTAAAAATTTTGGATTACCCCTTCATTTTTAAAACCTCCTGTTGTGATCACTTAAAGAAAACGACTTAATGTTCAAAGACATTTCTGCCAATTTACTTACCTTTTAAACCTATAACCTTACCATAATCATTGCTAAATATTCTGTAGCAGTTTGTTAAAAAGGGAGTTGGGGGAAGGGACGGAAGCCAGAAGCCAGAACCCAGAAAGAATTCTGGGATTGACATCTCATTTGTTGTTTTTCAAAAATATTTTTCTAGTTGACAGTAAAACGCAGCTGACTAATGTTGACCGTTTCTGTGGTTGGTAGAAAAAACTTTATGTTTGAAGCATGTTAAAGCATCATATCTAAGGTGATATGTTGGTGAATGTAACAGCTTGTGAAGTCCAGCAATAGAGTTTGAAAGCGAACCTTAAAACCCCCAGTAAGATCTAGTGTAATTATCTATAAGTGTAAATATACATTATCACTATTATTATCACTATTATCACTATTATTATTTAGCAATGATTATTATCACTATTATTATTTAGCAATGATTTTCATTTTATACGAGGCAAATCTTCGTCCTCGAGCTTCAAAGAGTGCTCTTTTGTCTTGATATCGTCCCAATCACATATTTGTTTAACTTTCTGTCCTCCAATGTGATTTCAAATTTCTACATCAAGAGTTTTAATGCAGCTATCTGCTTCTAATTCGTCTTTTCTCGGCGCAAGACTTCGCGGTTCAGTAGCGCAGATTTCCATGAGTAGTCTTACTTTACCTTTATTGAGTAATAAACAAAGGCATCTTATTATTTGTTCAATAGTTTCACGTACTACACAAATGCACAAACAGCAGCCGTGAAAAGGGGGGATAACTTGTAAAATTTCTGCTATTTTTTGATTATCAAATTTTAAGAAAAGTTTTCTTGAGTTTGAAAAGCACTGAAACCATCGATGCAAAAATTTTCGGATTTAACTTGAACCTTACCATGTCATTTTTGTGATGAAATTGATGAGATACAGACTGTAACACTTATGATTTGATGGAAAAGTTGAGTATCGTTAGCTAAATCTTCTGGTATCTGGCCTATTATCCAAGAAAATGGTACCCAGAAAGATTAAAAAAAAATAAGCAAGCTTTCATTTAAAATATAATATTGCTACAAATAATATCTTTAATATCCCGCCCAGCATTCGTTTATTACGTGTTTTTCTACGGACCTAGAATTTATGTATGCTTTAGATTGTTAGATGTTTAATTTGAGGTATTCGTGAAGGATATTATGTTTCCTGCACAACTCCTATTAATGACTCATTTAGTATACGTTGCACATTCTAAATTGTTTTCTTTACACACCTGTAGATTTTCAAGGTCGTCCAACTAAACCTTTGAATCTTTTGTTTCAATATATCGTTCCTGTGCAAAACCGGAAAAAATGAATCTGCAGCAACAATTAACGTATTGAACTAACAAAAGGCAAAACTGCTTTATATTATACCCCAGAAACTCTCTTTCGTTGTCACCTTTGTTATTATTTCCTTTTCAGGTGAGGGCTCAAAGCTAAGTGACTAATGCTTAAACAATTTCATTGAAGAACTGTTGTTTAACTATTTAATAAGTTTTCATTTTCATTTTCATTTTCCTAAACTGACACTCCGACTAAAAGCAAAAAGAGAATGTAATGAGAAACATGAGTTATTGGAACAGACCTATGACAAAGTGGAGCACCACAAATATTAAATAACCATTTTGTGGTATAATACAATATAGAAGTTCTATAGAAGCAAAAATGTAATGTCTCAGAATGTATGACTTGATATTCTTCAATCCTTGCACGAATAAAAAACTCAAACACTGTTTCAAAATGAAGATGTATCAGATTAGATCATTTTATTCGCCCTTATGCTGTTACTTATAATTCTGCACCCTTTGATTTTACTGAAAAACTATTACATGCCATCTATCACAGAGGCTCTACAGACAAAAAATACTTTTTGGTCTTTAGCATGGCTAGGACCAATGACATGAAGTCTGTTACTGGGTTTCTTAAAAACTAGGATGTAACTGAAAAATCAGAGACAAAAGCCTTTTAAAAGTTTCCGTTATCCTGAAAATATTTTACCATATTTAAGTATTCTTGTATTGGAAAACCTTTTAACATTCATGTTTGTCATTTAGACTCTTTCGAGTACCTTTTGCGGCCATTTAACGCAGAAACGTTTTGTGTTTATACCCTTTTCTCAAGTATAAAACATGTTTCATGACTTACCTGTGTAATCTTTTGTGAATAAATAATTTTGTATGGGTAAAGTCCTTCATGGAGTCTTTTTATCTGGTTATTTCGTAGCCTGGGAAATTTGCAGTCAAGTTTAAGCAAAATAAATGTCAAAAAAAATTCGCCTTTTTAAGGTATTTCGCTATTCAGCTGACAATGCCCTGAAGTGGTTTATACCCGGTATAGAGGATTCACTAAGTCTGAGAAATCCTAGAAAGGTATATGGAAGAAAGAATATATGTAAGGAAGAGAACGGGGATGTTGAAGATTGTGAGGCAAATGAGTTAGCTAGCAAGAAAGGGGAGAAGAGGAGGCTCTGACACGTAAGAACCAAATTGTCCCAAGACAGCACGCTACAGAAAACGACTGCACCTGTTTGTAATTTAGGCTGCGTACTGTGTAACTCAGTTCGGTTTTTCACTAATTGCTCATTTGAATGAAAACCACAAGCTCGTAATGAAGTGATGACAAGTTGTTTGATAAAAAATATTTTTTAATTAATTTGAAAAAATGAGCAGGTGACTTAAGGAAAAAGCTGAATTGCATAGCAAGGAGCCTAAATTAACCAGTGCAGTCTAAATTAATGAAGCCCTTATCTTAACCATAAATAGCTGATTCATAATCAGTAACGACTAATTAATGAAATAATTTTGAAAGCCGATGTTCATATGGCCTATTACCTGTTGAATCGAATGTAAGCGTTTAAATGGACAAAGGAAAACTAATAACCGATGTGATTATCATGCATAACTGTAACCTGTGACTTACAGGTTCCTGTGAAAATAAAAGCTTTATAATGTCATGAGTGGTAAACCTTTTCTTAGCTATGTTTTGCGAGATACTTCGCCCATTTTTAGGTTGATGGTTGAAGACCGTAGAAACTTAGCTATAAATAAGGTTTACAACTCATGAAATTATAAGGCCATTTTATCTATTGCTTCCACGTAGCCCATAAAGACATATGGTCTTCTTTTGAACTAATTTCAAAACACGTACAAAGCTCGATCATTAATTATCATGAGCATGAAGGAATATCCTAGCGCAGGAAGCTTGTTTGATGTACTATCCTTCAACAAGCCAGGAGGTTTACTAGTATTCTTAAAAATGGTCAACAGCATGATTGGAAAATTATTAATGGACATTTTTCTAATTCGTTTCCTCTACGTTGTTACATTACAATCAGAAAAAGACTTTAAAATGATGACAAAGAGAACCATTGGTAATCTTTGTTAAAAAATCTACACTCTGATTTCATTTTTTGTCGTGATGCCAATGGAATTGCCAGATCTGTTCTTGCAATCGTCTTTTAATTTCTGAATCATGTAAATTGGCTTTTTCCTGAAGCTATTCAGAACAAACTTTGCGTCGCTCAGTCTATCCCCATATTTAAGTGATACTGAAGATACCGCCTCTTAAACACTCTTTAATATTTCCATTGCGCCCCATTGCGCTAACAGCTCTTTTAATTTTTCTGTACTCAGGTTCCAACTTCTTAATTTAGATCTAATAATTTTTTTTAAATTATTAAGAGTCTTAGATCTAATGAAGGGGTACTATTATTAAAAGCACGGACTAATTATAAGCAAGTCATATGTGTACATAAACATACATTCATAAGTTCCTGTCCCATAAAAATTGTTAAAATCATATATAATTATTCAAAAACATCCCTTCAGGTTCTCCTTCGTCCTTTATAAAAGAAATAAAAGGCGAGTTGGATATTGGGCCTATTATCAAAAGACACAGAACGATATTTTTTATAACCTACACATATTTAATGCTAAACTGAACATACAACATATTCTCAATCACTTTATCAAATAATTAATAAATCCGTTAATGTGACATCACACGCATTACCCGCCAGAACTTTTTTTTGTACAAGTGACAAATCACCACACATCAAGGCTAAAAGCCACACGAGAATGAGGTTTTAAAACAAAACAACAGAAAAGGAAAAGAATCAATTGATTTTTTACTCTAGCTTTGCATTAAAACACTGTCATTTTGCAAAGCATTATTTTCTGCGTCTAATAACTTTTGATTTCAAAATGGAAAACTACTGAAACTGTTGATAAGTCCAACGAAGTATTTTTATTAAAAATAGGAATTTCATCTCCAAGGATAAAGGTTGTGACTAATTCACAGAGCAACAGTTCTTTTCGCTCCTTAAAATTTTGGACTTGCCTTATTTATTATCGCACGTAGTTTTCTGTGATAATTTACTCCCACTGAATCCAGAAGTTAAAATACTTTTAAGACAAGCGATAGGGTATTATAGAGTACAGTATCCTACAAGTACAGCTCAAATGGAATAAGTTTAATTGAACGTGCTTTACTCATCTAATTTGCTCCTTCTAATAACAAAGAATCCACTTAATTATGCATTTATGATCAAATAAGCTACCAGCAATTCCTTGGCTCACAAGGCGTCTTTTAGAATTCTCCCAATAACAAAAACTATGTAAACAATCTGTGTGTATGTGAGCACCTAGCATTGTTTGGCATTTCTTTATTAATTATTTCAGTGCATGAATGCCTCCTACAGGTATGAAATTATTTACAGCAGAAGACCTCAGTAACATTCAATTTGTCATATTTGGATGCACCCAATCAGATCCAGTTTCTATTTTGTATTAAATGGTTGTCAGAATTTTTCGTGTGAGCTTCTTCAGTGGTATTTCTCAAGAACAAAGACAGGTTTGCAAATATTGGAGTTATATAAAAAATATCTTTTTAATCTTTTTTCAGGTTACTCGAAACACTGGAAAGAGAAGTGAAATAGATCTTAAACGGAAGAAGTGTGAAAATACGATCTTGTCCAAAAAGCAACTAATTTTGTTACTTTGATTTCTTTGAGGATACTGACCTTTTGTTAGCAAGCAAGACTGTTATTCTTATCTTAATGTAGAAAAACATGAAAAGAAAGAAATCAATGGTTTTATTGTAAGCATATCCTAAATGAAGAGCTGCTGTTATTATCAAAAGTGATGAAATGGAGCCTCTAAATGATCGACCGATAATAGGTATACTGGCCCAAGGAGTGAAAAATGCAAATATACTCAAATATTTTTCGGAAGCGAGAGGAAGATCTTATATTGCAGCTTCCTATGTCAAGTTTGTTGAAAGTGGGGGAGGACGCGTTATCCCTATTTCTGATCAGATGATAGCAAGTGAACTGGACGAAGCAATGAATTGCATAAACGGAGTGCTGATTCCAGGGGGAGAAGCTAATATTCTCAACTCAACATTTGCCAATGTGGGAGAACTAGTTTTGAAAAAAGCAAAAGAATCTAATGATAATGGGATCTATTTTCCTATATTTTCTATTTGTCTTGGATTTGAGTTACTTATAAATTATGTAGCTGAAGAAGATGTTCGGAGTAAAATCGTATGTGAAGGCTCAAAATCAATTCAGTTTACTAATGGTGCAAGGCAACAAAGACTTTTAAAGAACTGTACAGAAGAGACCATGCAAGCCATGGTTTCTCAAAATGTGACCTACAACAATCAAAAATATGGATTTACCCCGAACATATTTAATGACAAAAAGAAATTAAGCGACTTTTTCCACATCCTGGCTGTTACAGAAAATGACGACAAGGAATTTGTAGCAATAATTGAAGGTAAGGCATTTTTTACGAATTTTTTTGTTTTTCCCTTTTAAATGTTGTCCTATAAAATATTATCATTATTCAAAATTTAAGTACAACATGGTCAATAAAGAAAGGTACAGAAGTCGTTGTATGATAGCATTTTCTATTTATTATAAATACAGCAAGCAGGATTTTTCTACCTATTTAATTTTATGCAACTGTTTCTGAAAAGGTCTTTTTCTCCCATAATTTTCTTTAAAATTTTCCAAAGGAAGATTTAGTGTAACCTGAATGTTATATAGGATTTGGTTGTATACATGCCACTTCTTTTAGTTATGAACTATTTTGTAGCTATTATTTACTATTACGATATTGGTTTTATTGTTCTTGAGCTTGCTGTTCATAATTATAGTAAGTTAACAATTACGAAAGTGGGAAGGTGACGAGCTGAATGGGAATTGGACATCTTTTTGACTTCTTTGCATGAATGGTTTGAGACGAAATCTTTAAAGTGCTTGGCCATCTAGTTAAAACAAGCAGAAAAGCCGAAAGTTTGCGTAATGTTTTGGAAATGTCTTGTGCTTCTTTGGGGCTCAGTTGTAAATTTATGTTGATCTGTGCCTGTCAATCGTACATTGTGCACTTTTCGTTTAAGTGAGGTACTTCCTGGGTTTGTTAGAACCTTTATAACTTGATTAGCTTAGTGTCAAGGCTAGAATCTGTAATATAGGAATATTGGTCTTTGTCTCACTTTACAAAATGTTGTATAGAGTTATATAAAAAAGTGGAAAACGTGGTTAACTCCCTATTTACGATTGAAAAATTTGGAGAAATAGGATTTTTTTATACTAAAATGTGAATTGTGTATGTTAACTTAATAGAAAATAAATGGAAGCGAAAAAATGAATTATTCTTAGCCTTGTAGTCAATTGTTTGTAACTTTGCAGTTTTATTATGTGAGGGGTGTTATTTCAAGCATGGTGAATGGGAAAGTAGACATACTGTCTTATTGTTCTTTTTTTAATATCAATAAAAATATTGATTACTACTGCAAATTTCTGCTTCCCAGTATATTTTAACAGCCAGTATTTAATTATTGTTCCTATGGACAAAGACTCGCTTTAAGTATGTAATTTTATAAAAACTGCATTTTAATAAATATAAAATCTCAGACTCGAAAAGCTTAAACGAGATTACGTCCCTCTTTCAATAACTATAGAGTAAATCTAACTTAAGACAATGCCCCACCCCCAGCAACCAAAAAAAGTATAATTCTGTCTTTTAAATTCTTCATCTGAAACAAGTTTAACAACACTTGTCATTTTTAATGGCTTCAGCTTACTAAAGGTTGTAGTGAATGCTATTTTAAAAAGTAAAAATTGTGGCCTCTTCTGAAGACGGCCATGAGGACAAATAACTTTCCGTTTAGTCATTTTGTCAATAGTTTGAAAAGAAACAAATCAATAGGAAATTTTTTAATATAAATTGGTAAATTTCGTATTTGTCATGAATATTTTGGTGCAACTATATATATATATATATATATATATATATATACAACCTTTAAGTCCCAAAAAACAAAACGCCCTATGTACATGCATGCTGAAGAGTGGAAAAATAGTATCCATTGAATAACCGGATGATTTATTATATGCGCTGATACTGAAGAGCGTCAAGGTACTGGTTACAATATTCCGCACCTTAAAGCTCATAGTGCTTCAAAAGATAAATTTCAGTTTAAACAATTTAGTCTAGAACACAATAAAAGCTAACTGTTAGACAGAAAGCTGAGATTTTATAATCGAACTAACATTTTGCCTGTAAAACCTACTTACTTTACCAGTATCTCTGCCAGCTTTATTTTCATGCAGCCTAAACGTCAAGTTATTATTTCATAATACAAGGCGTCTCATAAATTGGGATGAAAGTCTTGTTTCAAAGAATAAAAGAAATTAGCATTGGATTGATTTAGGTAGGAGTAAAAATGGAAATTATTTAGGTAAAACTGTACTAGAAACACCAATCTTCCAGTTCAACATTTAATTTTGCCTGTGACATTAGTAGTGGAAATTGATTGTTGGTTTGGTATTTTTTCTTTGTTATTTCGTTGCCAATACGTACTAAAAACCATCCCATAACAAACCAAAATAACCCACGACGATCTTTCCACCTTTTATTTCCATCTTTTGGCAGAACGTTCCATGAGAATTTGTTACAACTTTTCCCATAATTGTTATGCATTCAAATATCTATATCACGATTTCTTGATCGTGTGTCCAAGATCGGAATCATCAGAAATTAAAGAAAAACGTCTTTTAGCACCATGCCTAATTATTGTCATAAAACGTAGTGTACTCTTGTTTTTGAAACCAGGGTTCAAAACTTGATTAAATTAATTTTGACATGCATGTCTCTCCAAATTATGATTTTTCTGACTTTCCTTGTTTTTAAAAGTACTTATTACAATTATTTATCTGGTGCACCCCATACCCATGCCAACTACAGTATAGAATAATATTTGATAAATGAATTCTACATACGACTAAATACTTCTTCCTGAGCCCCACATGTTTGTTTTGCATTCCAAGTGGCTTTTTTATGACTTTCAGCCCATCTACTGAAATCAGTTCTGACTTCTTTATAAGCAAAATACACAAAAAACTTTTCTTTTCAAAAAGCCCCCTCAATTTACGCAGCTAATGTAAATTTTGCTAGTAGTAAATTCTTGATCCTTTCTTTCATAGCTAAAGAATATCCATTTTATGGATTGCAATGGCATCCTGAAAAATGCCAGTTCGAATGGAATGTATCATCGGACATCAACCATTCCTCGCTTGCGATTGAGACAGGTCAGTATTTCTCGAATTTTTTTATTCGAGAAGCCAAAAAGAACAACAATCATTATGAGAATTCAAGGAAGGAAAATGAGAGCACAATTTGGAACTATCAACCTCTTTATACTGGAGACATTAGTATATTTGAACAGATCTACCTTATTTAACAGTTTATAATCTTCTGATAGTTGTAACTTGCATTGTAGAAACAGTACAATATTATTCGTGTAAGTAAAATCTATGAAACACTTATGCAAGTAATATTTTAATGCTCGATAAATAATTATTGTGGTATACTTCTAATGGTTTTCGTTGTTAACACTATAAATGTGGCAGTTAAAAAGAACGTTGACTTAATTTGACATTTGATATACGAGCTTTGTTCTATTGGTACTTTTCAATGGCATTTCCTTTGAAGCTTCTCACTCTTATTGAAACATGGTGTAATTCTAATACCAGGTAATTAAAAGTATTTATTTTTCGGTAATAAATAAATAAGACTACACTTGAGTACTACAGATAAAGGAAAAAAATCAATACATCAATAATAAAGTAGTAATCTTGCAAATTAGAAGTGCAGTTAGAATATGCCGAAGTGGAAGGAAGGTTTACCGTGTGAAGAGAAAACGAATATGCCATTAACTCAATGCGACTTAACGAATAAGAATGGAGAAAGCATATGTATGGTCAAGCTTACCTTGCGCTGTATCTTTGTATGATTTCAAATATTATAAACAAAGAAAATGAAGCGCTCCCGGTTTGGTGCTTGAAAAATAATGAGAGTACATTAAACAGAGAGAAACAAATGAAGGACTCTTGCAAATAGCTTTTTGTGTGAACAGTGCACTCCAATATCATAAAAAAGGCAACAGTGCCATTTTGGTCATGCAGTGAAATGTGGAGGTGTTAAATGACAAGCTACAAGGGAGGGAGGACGCTAAAGAACGAAATGGACACACAACTTGCAGCAGTGGAAGAGAAACCTACACACCTCAACGTGCAATTGCTGATCACTGAAGTTGGTAGGGGCCTCTTATCGCTAACCTGGAGAGAAAAGACAGCATTTAGCAAAGGCTACATTGCGCACAGACTTAAAATTTTAAACAAATAAAACACTTAAAACTGACAAAAAAAGCTTTTAGAAAGTTAGGAATGCATCCAGAAAGGAACGAGGCCCAAGAGAAAATAGCAATAAGACGAGTTGTATGAAATGTATATCTTTTGCTAGACAAACCCTGTTTTCCTCCCAAACATAAAAGACAAAATATTTTTGCCAACATATTCCGATTTGTTTAACCATAATATTCTGTCTTTCTTTAATTTGTATAATGATTTTGTTAATCTGTTTTTGGATTAAGCTGAAGTTAATTTCTATCAATAACTCTTTCAAGTAAAACAGTGGATTTTTTCATTCGCTCTGTTTAATGCTGTACGATCCTACGAATTTGTTTGTAATTTATTCAAGTTCGCACTTTATCTGTGTCATTGCAAAATAACTGGATTTAGTCATTCGTCTAAGGGATATGGAGTTAATAAATAATATATTACCTGAGCAAAGGCAAAAAGTGTGTTTAAAAATTTTATGGAATTCAACCAAGCCCAAGAAGAATGGTTACTCTTGCTGTTTGCCAGGCTTAAGTTCAATAGAAATACATTTTTATTTTATAGAAGCTCCATTGGCCTGTGCTTAAACCAATGTTGTAACAATAAAGTATCATGTATTTTATTACTGAAGCAGGCTTACAACATACATGGACTAGTTAACGTTTGTAAAAAATTGCCCATTTAATATAGATTATCATTTTCATTTATACCAAGCTCAATAGGAAAATGAAGCAAAATTTAGAATACATTATTTTTCTACATCCCCTGGAAAGAAAGGAGGCACCATGACTGGAATAGCAAAGCTCAAGGTTTTGTAAATGCATAAATATTTGATGGCTTTACAGTGATACAATTATTATTTATTTAATCACGTGGAGCTTGAGTAATTATTGCTTATTATACAAGTTGGCACGGAAATATGGCATCTTGGTTATGTTGTTGTACTATTTCTATTTCAAACACACATGTAAGTAATATTCAAAATGTTTCCATACTAAATTATTTAGTTTTTGATAATGATACAACTGCTTTTATGAAATGTACAAACTTTAATGAAACTGAAAATTAGAATAATAATAACTTAAAACAACTATTGTCCTGACAGACTAAATAGAAAAAGACGAAATTCAAAGTTTGGCAATCTGTGAAAAGGATAAATCTATTTTAGCTTAAAATTACAAAACGTGTCGATAGAGTTAAGTTTTTCAAAGTTCTTAAAAAAAGCAGTCAATTCCAGTCTAAGTTGGGTAACAGCCTGATAATATTAAAAAAGAGATATTCAAAATTGTGGGTAAAACGAGAAATGTTAATCACTACCTTTCACAACAAAGCTTGTTAATTTTTAATTACCTTCTCGTTTATCTTTCTTTCATACGCTCTCATTAACTCTATGAAAACAAACTTAAGGGGAAAAGGAGCTCTCTTGATCCACTGGAAGAAAACATTACAAAAAGTTAAATGAATCTGTAATATTGTAAATGAAAATACACTAAAATTTTAGAATGACAGAATTTTTTTGACTCTCGATATTCTTAAATATTTTCCAATCGTAGCCAAAGACAATCCTTAATAATTTTAACAAACGGTTTTTACAAGATGTTTAAAGTAATCTGAGGAAACAAGGTATAGAAGACTTTGCTAAGATAAACCGTTATTGAAGAATCCCTAATTCGAATAAACTAATACAGAGACAGCTCACTAATATTATTAAACGTAATTTGCAGAGCTCAGCTTTTTTTATTCTTGATTGGTTCTTTTTAATTTTAGCAAATCAAACTTTGATATTCTCATGAACCCAATTGTTATTCAAATAACTTGTAAAATAACTTGTTTATTCCACTTTACCTCCAAGTCAGATTCTTTAACACACATTTTTTGCTCTTCACAAACTTAAAATAGTTTCAGTTACATCAAATAAAGTTGTTAAAATCGTGATATTCAGCCTTGTTAAGTCTTCACTGTATCTGCCGAATGCTTTCGATCAAGAAATTTAAACAGTTACAATGAAAGGTTTCAGGATCCGAAATTCTAGCACCACCAACCATTTTGGCCAATTGTTGAAGGAACAGTCTTCTACGTATACATTTTTCACTGGCATACAATGACTTTTTGGTTCAATATTTTTGACAGCCCTTAATTTGACAAAATGTATATTCATAAAATTCTTCGCAACTGATTTTACGAGCCCAGACACTTTACATCTAAGAAAATGAGATAGTGGCTTTTTACTCTGGAACAAGCTGTTAAATAAATTGTGTCTTTCAAGCTGGTAGCTTAAAACCCATTAATGAAGTAAAATCACTTTATTACCCAAAAACTAATTTTTACGGTAGTTTGCATATGTGAGATTTTCTGTTGCCGCCAACAAGAAATGTTTCAAACCATCGTATTGTTTAAGATTGTGGTTAGCACACGCTTGCAGTGAAAGCCATCATGTTTTTGTGATGGTGTTAAAATAGAGTCCTGTTTAAATGAATCCTTTAAACGTCAGTAGATGTCAGTTGCTTTTCCACTACTACACTCAATCACATAAAAAAAACCCTTTTTCACCTGATAGGATTGTACATCGAACTAAAATTCTAATATTGCTAATTGGTTTGCAGTGTTTCGATTGATAGTTTCATTTCATATTAAGTTGAATTTGTTCTTTCATTTAGTTGCTATAGTATTTCCTGAATACTGAAAAGTGAAAATTTGTCGGATAATATCTGTAGTTTTCTGCTTCCTAAGTCGAACATTGCTCATTGACAAAACCTTTTCGGAAAATAGAACGGAGAAGGGGCGCAGAGCAGTTTGATAATGATGAAGACAAAGCATGCTCTACAACAAATGCACAGTTTTTCAGTTCAATGATTTTCAAGTCTTTTGTAGACCAGAAAGTAGTGATGGACTTTTTTCTTCTTTTGCTTTTCATACTATGGTTGTGTCTTTTACTGGTTAGTTGCCTTTTTCCCTTCTTGTTTCTTTAATCATTTTCAAGCGCAACGTAAGTAAAAAATTTCCAACATTCACAATATCCAGTCTTGAATTTCAAATTTTATATATAATTTTGCATCTTTTTTCTTCAGAAAATCCTTTGTATTATGTGTCCTTCCTCTGAGTCTTGTTGTTGTAATTGACATGTTGTGACATGGCTCTTTAGAAATCAATATGCTTAGCATCGAACCTTGCTATAAGATAAACATTGCTGAAATGTCTTGCTGGCTATCTAAGTTATTTAATCTTTGCCTTGGTTGAGTCTTTCTTTCCGCGTGATACCGAGTGTTTTTCTATATTTTCAAGAATCATGCTAGATCTTCCAATTTAGCAAGGTCTTTGAATGGGCAATCAATAGAAGGTTGCTTGGGGGTTTTTGAGGGTTTTTGTTTCTCTGTCAATGTTCAATCTGGCATTCATAACTTTAACTCGCTTGCTGTAATCCTGACATTTACCACAAATTTTATTTACTGGTTTGACAGCAGGACTTAAGTTTCTCAGTCCAATGCCTTTGAGAGAGTATAGCATGCTAATTTGCTACAAAGTCTTTCTGTCAATGGTATTGAAGGAAAGATATCTGATAATTACAGGTCATTCTTTTATGGTCCTTATGTTCCTGTGACTTTGCAGAGTGTTAATTCTTTTGAGTTTTATATGAACTTAAGAATTGCTTAAGTCTCTATTCTCTGAAGTGTTTAAAATGATTGTTTCCTCTTTTGCTTGAACTCAACAATCCTAATCACCTCGAGATGACGTCGTAAATATTAGTCTTTTAAAGCTAATCAAAGCACTTTAGGAAAACAAATAGAAACTTGGAGAATAAATGAAATACAAATACCGTGACCTCATAAAAAGTGTACTTGAAGGTGGCTATATGGAAAGGGTTTGAAAGCATCAATTCGGTGCTGTTAGAAGTATTCTCAACATGCTCAGTTCACATGGTGCACTTATCGAAGCATCCACTCTGCCTACCTTTCTCTACAAAGCCATGACTATAGTTACTACCCACTCTTTGACTTCACAAAGTAAGAGCAACACTAGCACGCAAGTCATGACACAATGTAGTGCGTTGACAATGAAGTCAAATGTGGTTTTACCTCCCATTGGATGAAAATTATATTTCTTGTTGCAAAAGATGGGAGCAAGTTCAGTGGCTATAAAAGCAAACCAATGTTAGGAATGGTGAAATTGTGGTGGTCAAAGATGATGATATACGCAAGAAGCTGGCAAAGTAGTAGAAGCAAAACAAAGTGAAAACTATTTTTTATGTAAAGTCAAATTACTTTAAATGATACAACCTTCAATAGAAAGGGTGCAAAAGTTCATTATCCGACATACCTAAACAGGCCAATACACAAAGAAGTTGTGAAAGTTGTGGCAAATGGTTCGGGCAAGCAGTACTGCCTTATTAGACATAGAATACATGATGTTAATCTGCGTACGAGTAACATATGGCAAACCACAGCTTTGATTCATCCTGGCTATAAGGTTAATTTCAAACATGCATATATTATTTTTATAGCTTTGTACTTAATATATTGCCAACCGTACTTCAGATTAAGACAGAAAATATAGCTAAATTACAATGAACTATTGCTTCAAGAAGAATAGTGGAAGATCAATCATTCTTTGATGCAGGCAACTAATTGGTTATGCTGTGGCTTATTTTGTTACTTTTGTTTCGTGACCTGTTGCGAGTTGGGTTTTTTCCGGAACAAAGAGAGCAATTAAAGGTGCAATAATTAAGTTTTTAGTTCTATGCAAACGGTTGTTCTATTCTCTAACTCGCTGTCTCTTTGAGAATTTAATAATTTTCATAAAATGTAATTGATAAAAAATAGTTAGAAAAGCAGACAGGCTACTGTCACTGTCGCTAGCTAGTGAAGTACAGTATCAAATAATTGTGTAAAAAGAACCTTTACACAGGACCTGCTAGGAACAGCAGGAGGTAAATACAACCTGTAAAATTATTTTATCTTTTTATGTCAGAAAACCAAATC
This sequence comes from Morbakka virulenta, assembly GCA_003991215.1. NCBI lineage: Eukaryota > Metazoa > Cnidaria > Cubozoa > Carybdeida > Carukiidae > Morbakka > Morbakka virulenta. The sequence goes on along the minus strand of RDPX01000021.1, from coordinate 4,804,142 downwards.
ATATAGTGTCTTAATTGCAGCATATTGCTTAACGAGTCGTTCTTTTACGTTTTGGCTTGTTTGAGATTTCTCTGTTAGAAGAGCTACAAAATTTCTCATTGCTATTGTCTAAAGTTATCCTTAATACATTTTTTCGCAATAGTCATTATCAGAAGTAGAGGGTTCAAAGAAACAAGGGATAGTTATTATTTTTCTGTGACTGTTCATATTAGTTAGTTAAAGTATGTTACTATTATAATAAGGCAAAATTTAACTTTGACTAAGTAAAACAGCTGCTACTACAGTCAACATTGAAGGAAACAATTCCCATACTTAATTATAAACGTTTGACATTTCTTCTTAATGAGCACATTCCAATACTCTACGTGAGCACAAAACGTAATCTTAAGGTAAGCCTATAGGGTCAAAACTTGGTCACCCATTGCAGTTAAGTTTAGTCAGTGGTGCAATTTCTGAAGATATTAAACCAATCTCAGTACCTTCCCCAAATGAATAGCACGTAACTGTTGAGAATGGCTTGAATAAAGCAAAGTTTAAAACCATTGTTAAAGTTAGACAGACCATTAACAAGCTGCTCTGCGTACCATGCACTGTCAAGGTCCTCATACGATTTCCTTTCCGTCTCCAGCTCTGATGCCAGATTTTGGAAGTTTGACAAATCTTGGCTCTGCTACTCTAAGTACACACGTTGTATATTTCATTTGGAAACATCAACTGAATTGATCATTTTAATCACGGTTGTATCATTTCCTTGCAGCATTCAAATAGACTTATTCAAATGTCGGTCAGAACAACAAAATCTGCTAAATCCAGTAGCCACTGATCGTCATTAGGATACTTGCATTCTGCACGTTTACTGACAAGGAGAAATTCCATTATTTTGAAACAAAACTTTAGAAAGCTCTGCATGACTTTCCTTTTATTAATCTATCTGACATTTGTGTGTAGGATCAGATCGGAGTAAATGATATCAGACCACTACAGAATAGTCTTTTTTGAAGAGAGGTCTTGTTCGAATAGACCTGGCAATATGTTGCCACACATTGTTTATCTCTGTCAAATTTTCCGTTTTAACACACAATGTTTGTTGTTGTATGATACGGTGGTAATTAGGGATGTCAGAACACGAAATTATGTCCTTTTCTTGCATGTGACAGTATTGTTAACAGCTCCTCTTTTATAGTCATATTCATAAACACAGTCAAAACTGTTCAATTGGTTATTTGTACGCTTTGATAGCTCCTTTTAAAATACTGAAATAATAAGTCCGCTGCTGCAACAAAACGATCTCCAATCATCTCTCTGACTTCAAAGGTTTTTTATGCTTAATGATAGAGTAGCACACCCGAAACAATGCTTCGGCAGCGGTCTTTGGTTTTGAATATTTCATGTGAAAAATGAGCTCTGTCCTGATAACTGTCAATTTAGTTTTATTATTTTCCTCTTTTCAATATCAGAAATGCATGATTGAAAATTCAAATTACATTGCTAGAAAATGTAAATATGGAACACTGCAAAATTGAGACGGTATCGTGTGGAATTGAAAAATTAATATTTTGACAACTTGAAATGCAAAATAATTAATGCAAAATTAAGATTTTTATATTGCCATTAAGAATCGCTTTCTTAATTGAGGCTTAAGAAACAAAAATGAAGTAAACAGCTACTACTTTGAAACATCATTTTTTGGGTAGTTTGATAATAAGAGACAATGAAATTGAAAATAATAATAATAGCTAATAAGGAAAGAAAGGAAGTATTTTAGTTTTGAATTTTTTAACCACAGTACAAAAGTTTGTTATAAGCACAAAATAAGGAAGCAATTTTTATCTTCTGCACTGGTCTGCTGAAACGTTTGGTTATATGCTTCCCTGATATGTATTGATGACTTCTTTTTTCACTCCTTGATAGCTCCAACAGATTGTGCATATAAAACCACAAATCTGTTACCGACTAATATTAGTGCAACTATCCATTCCATCCTATTACCTCGTATAGCCACTTTTCCATAAAATACAATATAAAATATCTTCAAGCTTCAAAAGATAACAGAAAGCTTTTATCTTCCTTTTAACCTCGAGCTAGCTCTGCCTTCAATGACACATTTTCTCTATCCACCTCTGTAGCTCACTGCATTCGGTAGTTCATCCATCATACATCCTGTACCTTCTATCAGCTAAACGAATCAAGCTATTTTGACACACTGTCGATCTGATAAAAAGCTATTCAGGAAATTTGTCGCAAGTTAGTTCTTCCTTACTGCATAACAACATACGGCGAATCTTAACCTTTGTTGACGTACGAATCTGCTGATAAGAAAGCTGTTGTCATAGAGTTCCTTGTTTGTTGGGTGTTCTTGTCAAGATTTGTTGCATGCCGTTCGAACCATTCCTGTGTAGGAATCATCTACCCACTTTTTCAAGTTAGATGTTAACGTCCAGGTAATAGAGGGAAAGACAAGGACAGAATTGACAATGGCTTAAAAAAATGTCAGGTAGTTTGAATTCTGTTCCTTTCTTTCAGCGCTCCTATTGCTTTTTCTAGATATTTGAGTCATCCATTTGTTGTATCTGTTCGTGGATTATACTTTTTATATCTGGAGATGCATCACATTGTGAAGGAGTGATGTGACAACTCTAAGGTGGCCAGCAACTACTGTTACGTCCTCAACATACTCAGTATCTGTGACTCTCTTAGCTGGGTAGCGCCTGGTCCTCTGTATAGTGAGGGTGAAGTTAAGCTCTTAGTTCTTGTCCACAACTTTTTTCAGCACATAGTTGAAGTAGATAATAAACGTGCAAGACGCAGGCTTGTCCCCTTGGAGGACTCCAGCAGTAATATCAAAGAATTCAGTTTCTGCATCAAGCAAACGTACCATGGGAGATAAGTTTAGCAATGCAAAAATGATAAAAAGGATTAATAAACTACATAAGGATCTTTTGAAAAGTATCACACGAAACACAAAACGTTACCTCAAAATTTACTGTACTGACATTAAAGTTTAAAAAACATGCACTGCAAAAGGCTAAAGTAGGAGAGGTAAAAAAAAAAAGAACTAATGACAAGATTGAAATAAAGTCTCGCACAGGACAGCTTAATGTTCTTTGTCTGAAATAAACCCCCCGCTGCAAAAAAGGGCATAGTGTAAAAGACACCCAGCACATAATGGGAATTATCGATGGTGTGGATAATATAAAATTCGGTAAGGTTCGTGACAATGCTATGCTAGTCACATCAGAGGAACAACTACAAGTCTTAACGGTTGCAGTGGTCAATATAATAAGAAAAAAACAACACAAGAAGTCTTGGCACTTGCAAAGAAAAATCATGTCACGGTTGTATGCAAAAGGCAAAAGACATCAAAATGTTCCATAACAGTGGGAGGACAAGAAACTAGAAACTGGTGAGTGGGTTTGTCTATTTAGGAAAAATGCTCACAGGCCACTGAAACTTAACAAAGAGCAGCTAATAAAAATATATCTGGAAGAATCGGAATAGTAAATACAACTTTTATATCGATTGTAACTATGCACATAACAATAAACATGGGCATTCCAACAGAAGTATGGTTTACAAAATGCTTGTTTTTGAAATACTCTTTTTCACGGAGATTAAACTATGGCTTTAAGTTGTTAGGTTCAATTTATACTCGATACGAAAGCAATATAATTTCTAAGGCTCATGTTAAAAAAGCTGATAGTTGAATAACGTCATCAACACAGATGCAATTGAGAAAGCTGTAACAGACCGTCATTTGTTAAAATCAGTTAACGGCAAAGTAAATTCTTCTGAAGACAGAGATTGGCACAAATGTAATGGATTAAAAAGCAGCTGCAGTTTTGAGAATAAGTTTCTGGCTTGGGACTAAAAGTAATTATTTTTTGTTTATGACAGTCAATGTTGGAATTTGTCTACAAAAGCCCAGTCTGGGGTTCACCAGAATTTTGAATGAGACAAAAAAAAGAGACTGCCCTGACCTCATTTCAAAATTAGAGGAGAAAACATAGGCATGTGTGTTAACAATAATGGCGGATGCAGTTTCTCAGCTCGTGGAACTTGGGCAATTCTTGAAACTTGACACCCGCAATGATTTAAAACTTAAAGCGTTGGAGTATATCAAGGGGCTTACCAGCCATGGGGAATATGTTGTTGAATTGTTGCATGAAGGGTCAATTTTGAAAGCACTTGTTGCCCTAGCAGCTAATGACCCAGTTGCAGAGGTAAAATTGGACTCCGTACGCACTCTGGTTAATTTCACAACAAACGATGTAGTTGCATCGAGCCCATTACTTGTTGAAAGTTGTCTATTAAAATTTTTGTTAAAGGACATAATTGATAAAGATTCCAAAATCTCTTGTTACAGTTCCATGTTGCTTACTAATATCACTCGTATCGACTCAAACTGCGAAAAAATACGACAGGCTCTGGATGGCATTGAAGAAGTTACCTTCCGTGATATCTTGCTGGCTTTTACTAAGTGCAATTACAATTCAAACTGCCAACTGCATTACTTAGGGTCTTTTATTTCGAATTTACTAACATTGAAGAGTTACCGTGTCGCACTTTTCAATAAATGTCGGGATTTATTAGCAGATATACCTGCCTATACCACCTACACACCGTCAAATGTTCGTCGAGCTTCTGCAGCTAGGATCCTAAAAAATTGCTCTTTTGAATCAGGTATGCATTGTCAATAACGTTTTTAGAGAAAAGCTTTATAGGTTCAAGACAATCAGAAATGGATTGCTTGAAAAAAGTGCAAATATTGCAGAACCCCAATAACGTACGGCAAAGATGCAGGGTAGCCTATGAAATAGCAAAAACGGTAAAAATTTACAGCATCAAGGACTTGCAGGTAGTTAAGACCTGTAATGTAAACTTAGAAATGGCAGCCAGTGATACTCTTTTAATGCATTCAATGTTAATCTTCCCGTTAAGGCATTGGCCCATACCAACATTCAACAATATTAGTTGGGCATAGTTTTTTGTGTGTTGTGTGCAGTGTCTTAGAATTTTGTAAAATGACTATCAGACTATCTATCCAGCTATCTATCTATGTCCCTTGTGTTATAATGGCCTTGGTAGCCGATTTATGGCTTTTTACTTTCCTTTTCTGCCCCTGTTTCTTCTCACATTGACCTTTCTGATAAGATAAGAAGCTTCATACTTTACTTTCTGATAACATGACCAAGTAAACCAAGCTGTTATTTTCTTTTTTCTAAATTCTGCCTTGTTTTGCACAAAGATCAATTCTTACATACATAGAGAGTAATGTTAAGTAAAGAGCAGTGAAGTAGTTGTATATAAGTTACTGCACAAATCCTAAAGGACAAATGTAAAAGGTTGATTCTTTTTAACCAAAATATTTGCTGGAAAATTAATATTTGTGACCACATTTGCTCCAAATATAAAGTGACTTACCTCAAGATAGCGCTATATTTTTAGCTTTTTTTGTAAAGTTGTTTTAATGAAGCATCTCTCAAGTAAAATTTTCCCTTGATTTGTCGTTGGATAAATTTAAGTGGCTATTTTGTATTGCATTAGCTTGCAGGATAGTCTGTACAATAACAAGCCTTGCTTAAAGATTTTATGTTAATCTTATTTGTAAATTATGAAAAGATAAAAAAAGATAAAAATTTCAGTTTTTGATATATATATATATATATATATATATATATATTGTATATTGTAGGAGATATATTAACATTTTAAAAGCTGTTTGTATATCTTTACCACAATAGAATTCCATGATTTGCTACTGAATGAAGAAATTGGACTGCTTGTTCAACTCCTTTTACCATTGGCAGGACCAGAGGAGTTTTCTGACGATGAAATGGAAAAGCTACCATTAGATTTACAATATCTTCCAGAAGATAAAACAAGAGAAGATGACCCTGAAATCCGTCTGATGCTTGTCAATACTCTTCACCAGGTTAGGCCTAAATATGTACATGGTTTAGTTTGTTGCATTTTAGATGGATCAGATTCTGCTACTGTTTGTCATCAAATCTATCAATAGCTGTGGATAAATGCCTTCCAATTATTTATAAACAAGTTATAATAAGTTTGAATGAAATATATTGTTTAGGAAGACAGGAACTACAATTCTTTTATAAAAGAACAGCTCAAAATTATAGCTTACATATTTTGCTTCTGAGAATTTTCAAAATAGATATACCTTATACCAGCAATGGAAATGGTACATTTCTTAACTTGAAAAATTTTCTTTCAAAAAGAGAACTGTTAAGCACCATCTATTAGGTGATCTCTGTTTATATATTTATATATATACTCAATCTGCAGACAGTACTGTTTCGCCCTTTGTGGGCTCATCAGTGCAGCACAGAGCTTCTGAGACATAACTCTCTGGCCATGTTGCTGGAGAAAACACAGGTTAAAGAGTTATTGTGGGGTCCTGCCAGAGTGCTCAAACTACGCAAGCACAGTGAGCATTGCATTACACTAACAACAGGTTCCCACCTCAGATAGAGTGCTCGACAGGAGCATTATACTCAATCTGCAGACAGTACTGTTTTGCCCTTTGTAGGCTCATATATATATATGTATGTATATATATATAGATAGATAGAGAGAGACAGACAGACAGACAGAGAGATTGATTGATTGATTGACTTTAAGTCTGAACTTTTTTGTAGGATACTTCTTTGTACTTCTTTGTAGAATACCTCAGCACTTGTTTCCAGTCAGTTCTACAACCCTGTAAACATCCATTGTATTATGTTCACTTTTACCTTGTTCAGACCAACAACCACAATGTTACCAGGATATTCCATTCATCATAATGAACAATTACCTAGCCATTCACAGATCTAATTTCTTTTCTACTGTATCTCAAACTCACATGACCTTTCACAGCACCCAACTCTTTTTTAGTCAGACTTGTTCTGTGGAAATAAACACCATTCTTTCTATGAATTTTGTAGTCAGTCTTTTTTATACAAGGGGCATCATGTACATCATTCCCTAGATGTTCTTGTTTCATCATTTCATCAATTTTGTATTGACTAACATGGAATGGGGTGGTGTATGGCACCATCTGTTCCACTGTAAAAAAGACATTGAGAGAGATTTGAATGATGGTTCTTTGAGCCATGGCTTCTTTCTGCACCATGGATTTGGCTGATCCATGTACACTATTAATCTTGTCCTTTGCATATGATGTGGCAAAGTACTTGCATGAATTTTCACAGTTGGCAAATTTTGAATTGAAAATACCCAGTAGTTTAATGCCATATTTATTTTTGGACTCACTCATTGGACTGTCTGTAGATAAAGTTAATTATTTCCCGGTATCAGTTCTGTTTGCAGCAAGGTCACATATTTTCATCACAAAAGCATAAAATGTATCAATGTCTTTTGATGTCAGAATCTGTTATTCCCAGAAGAGATTTGAATTTATCATTTCAGTCAAAAAGAACCATTGTGAAGAAATTAACATTTTTCTCCCCCACAATGCACTCTGGCTCTCATCTTGATGTTCAGAATAATAACCCATAGCAAAGCCCACTTGTAACACACATCCATCTCTAGACTCTCAATCAGCATCAAAATATTATTCTTTATTGTCTTCATCCTCAAATGGTGGAGCTCAAGCAGATCATTTATAACAAGTTCTTTTCATTCTCCCAGAACACATTTTTTGTGCATAATCTTCTGTTTACAACTTTCATTCTCATGCATTCACCCGAGCCCATATCTTTGCAATTCTCTCCATTAAATCACAATAACTGACCATTTTCAAAATTGTGACAAACACCATTCCAACAGTTACAACTAACATCCATACTATCACAAATTTGTTATTCCATAAACAAGAATTGTATGCAGTTTTGCATACTCTCAATTTCTTAAACAAGTGTTATGTACTCTGCATTTGTATAGCTTGCTTGGACAGTTTTTTATTAATAAGACCATTCTCTGGCCTTAGTTTACAAAATTGTGGAAACCATATATCATTGTCTGTATAAATTTGTGAAATAACACACATCCTTCATTGAAATATATTTGGAGAAATAGTCTATGCTCTTTTCTCTTCTTTCTCTCAAACTGATACTGTATTCATGCCAAAGCTTGTGTAGACCATGCCTATTCTCTTAAGAGTTCTGGACCTGGGTCATGGTCTCTGCTGAAGTCATATTTGATGTACCATATCTTAAATTTTCCTCTACTTTTTGTACAGATATAGATGCATAAGTTTTGCCAGTCAATGAAGTAAAGCCACATTTCTTCTTGGACTACTGAGAAGCACCTGCTCAGCTCTTTTGACAACCTTGCCAAAGGTTTAAGGTGAGTTGTGTGAGACCTTGTTGAAGTGGGTGGGTTCACATTGCATTGATGAAGTAAGCATGCTTTCTTTTTTTTACCACACACCTTATTTCTGTAGCTTTCCAGCTGGATATCTGTCATTTCTTGCACTGTGTCTTTTTAACACTTTTTAGTCTTTTATTTTCTTTCTCTTGAAAAGTTGTATCTTGAAACTTAATCGTTTCTCATAAAGTTTCCATTCTTTGCCCTTTTTTTGCTCTTTGACCTGCTTTATGTATGCCCTTCGTTTGTAAAGATTACTAACTTAGTGCAACACTCTCTAAATATAAGGAAACATTTCTTGAAATTGTGAAATTGATTAACAGAAATCATTCACATTTCTGTTTTCATCTTTTCTTTACATTATGTACAGAGTGTGATAATAAAAAGTTACTTCTTTTTGATAAAAATGAAACAAATGCTTGTTGATCACCAGATATCTTGGCATAAAAATGGGAAATTACTTTGAGAATTAGAGGAAAGCAAGGTGATAATTTGAAAATAAAATATTCTCTACAGTGTTATGTATCCACCAATGGGTGAGTGACAAACATATGTCACAGGAAAACACCACTTGTGGTTTTCAGTCACTTGAATTTATTAAGGAAGAAAAAGATAAACCTACCAAGTGATATTCTTGATTTACAAATCTCATAGGGAAGTTAACATTGACTTGGTCAGTTGCATTATTATTGTTTTTTGATAGTTTTATGCCCAGCCTACTTGAACTAATTGTAACATGTTTGGTTATTAATGCTTATCAGTAGAAAGAGATAGACATTGTTTTTACCTTTAATTTACTTATGTTGTTTCTTTAGCTGTCTTATTATTAACATAACTGCAATAACAAATCAAGAGTCTTTGCTTCTAGTCATGTTAGTTACATCAATCAATAATGACTGGTAAGGTGTAGTCATAATGTCAAGTTAATACAACTTTTCAAACTTAGATGGTCATGTAATGTTGCATATCTGATCCTACTTAGACCACTATTAGACTAAATTATTAATAGATTCCTAGAGGTATGAAATCTTTAATAGTTTAATCATATACTTATTGGTGATTGGCAAGTGCCTGTCCTTTTTTAAGGAGAAGATAATTCACTAAGAATTAATTACATAAAATTTAATTCTGAAGTTATTTTGTGTGATGACAGTTGACGAAAACTAGTGGTAATTTTAGTAAGAAAATTAAAAAACAGGAATGAAAACCAAATTTATTTACTGGCTGAATTAGTTACAAGAACATCAGTATGATCAAAGAACAGCTATTTTATAACAATTGTTAATTCTATGTAGTTCTGGCCTCCTTTTTCATCATCAGGACCATTCTCATTCCTGTTAAGAATGTAGTGTCTTAATTACAGTCATTGGTAGAAGAGGAAAAGGCACCTGGTAGCAGTTTGTTGTTTTGGTTTACCTTACATACACAAGCAACAAAGTTTTGAGAGTTAAATTTTGTAGTAGAGTGCTTTCCCATGAAAGCAGTATATAATTTATTTTAGTTACAAAGAAGTGGTTGCTTTTGTTTATGCACTTTTTTACAAAATGTCACATAATATTTTAATTTTACCATTCTGGGAGGCTTCAAAGCATCTTGTTTAATTAATCTCTTCTGCTAATACCCAGTCTCTCTTTGGATTAGGAACCTCAAGGCCACCCTTAATTTTTACTTGTTTTCTAGTCTCAGTTACAATGTAATCAGATAGTCAGACTTTTGAAAATTTTCACAACTATAGCTCACGACCAAATTTGTGAAGCTTTGCTTAAAATTTGCAACAATACATCTTTGTTTTTCATAACTTTGTTTTAGTTTGGTTGAAGCAATATTTGCCTTGGTGCTTTTAACAATTTTTTTTCAATTTCGTCATGTATTTGTATGTTGTCATCATAAGTAATGGATATACAATATACATTATTTAATAAGTATTATTGTGACTTTAAAAATTAATACCATGAAACTCTTATGATTCTCAACACTCATCCAAGGATGTTTGTTGATTCTAAAATTTACTGGTTATATAATCTGTGAACCATGTCTTCTATATAAATACTCTATATAAATTTTTGCTTTAATAATCCTAACATAACTCGTTAAACACTCTGTGTGGTCCTCCAGTAATTGTCTTTGCCACTAAAAAGTGAAGCTGATCTGTGAATATTAAATAGTTTTATATTTGATATTTGATAAAATGCTTCAAATGATGACCCTCCATGTTTTTATCAATGACCCTGTTACCATAACAGATAAGCCAACTAAAGTTCTTACACCTTCAGCTGGACAAACAACAAAGAATAGTCAGATTTAGCAAATAGATAATGTAAACTTGTATAAAGATGCCTAGAACCCTTAATATACCCATTGGTGACACTGACATTAATTGATAGTTTCCACTAAAGTGAAATAATTTGTTCCCTGATTTAAGTGAACAACATTATGTTTACAAGTAATATTTTGATGGGTTCATTGTCTGGAGGCCAGTGAATACTTAAGAGTAATTAAGAGCCATCGACTGAGAGGAAAGTTGGAAGGACATGAGTTTGTTTATCATTTATGCAAAAGCATGTGTTCAAGGTGAAAAATAGAACAAATAAAAAATAAGTAAAAAAAATGAAAAGACAAAATTTAAAAAAGAGTAAATAGAAATAATTTTATTCAGGTTTGTCTAGGTTTTTCAAACAATTAAGAAAAGGAATGTAGAAGCTATGTAAAACAAATAGAGAATGGAAAGCATTACAATTGGATACCATTAAAAAAGAAATATAGGGACAACAAGATCAGCAAATATGATACAGTGTTGGCAAGGATGACACAAACAGGTTCTAAAACCTCAAGTTACATTATAGCCCCTCATTTTAAATCTTAAATTTTATTTTTAAAAGGCTGGGAAAAGTGGCCTGAAAATCGTGTAACTTCCTGAAACCCAGGTGTTGGGAAAGAGAACAAGTGGGAATGTGACTAATTTTGTAAATAAGTTGGTAACAAGTAAAAATGGTAATGAATGATTAGGCAAAAAGCAAAATAGAAGTTGACTTACTATCTGAATTTAATGTGTCACAATGTAGGCTTTGCCAGATCACGGAACTCATCCTGCTAAACCAAATCATAATATTTATTTTTCTGTTTTTTACCATCGATTTTAAGCAATTTGAATGATCACCTTTTATTTCCTTGACAGCTGTGTACAACAAAATTTGGCCGTGAAACTCTGTGGAATAATGGGGTCTACTACATCCTCAGAGAAATGCATACCAATGAAAAAGATGAGAAAGTTATAGATGCCTTGGAGCATGTGATACAGCTTTTGATTATGGATGAACCAGAGAAAGGAATGGAGAATCTGAAAGGTTTTGAAATTCCTGCTGATGTAATAAAAATGCTAGAAAAGAAACCTGTACCAGCAGAAAAGAATGACACCAAATCAGATTAAGGCAAATCATGCAGACCAATATAACAAGATAATAATTTTTTTATTGTTCAGTAAAGTATTGGTAATACATAATATAACCTACAATATACATTTATTTTACTAAAAGTGCTCTCTCGTTATTCATTTGTAAGCTAGGATTAGGAGGTATGTTACAAAACCAAAGAAATATTACTGTATATATTTTATATAATAAAACTTTTCTCATGAAGTTTTTCTTGTTTGGAAATTGTGTTAGTGGTTTGGTTAGCATAAAATAATAGACAAGGTCTTTATGTACTACAATGTTAAGGGAAAACAGATTAAAGTTGATTGGTGACATAAAGATCTAAGGAGGATAAGACTATGGATCACAATGCTGGGCCCACTGCCATAGATAATTTCTGTTCCTTGGTTGCTCTAACACTGGCAGAACACCTTGTAATGTTTCTACCTGAAGAATTTCTGATAGTTACGGTTGTGCTTACTTGATTTATTATTAAACAAAATATTTTTATATAAAATGGTCAACTAAATTATATTCTAAATTTCTTTTGCTGTGTGAAGGACTGGGGTCTGGCCTGTATGTATTTGGAAACTAAAACATTGTGCACACAGTAAAAGCAGAATATTTATTTACATTGCAATTGTAAATTTCCATCCCATCAGTATTCAGATATAATGTTCTTCATAAATGGCTTTCTTGTCCATTGTTCATCAATGTGCTGAATAAAGTCTGGTCGAACAATTTTGGACCGCAGTAAAAGAACCCCCTTGCTGTTACTTGGATTTTGTTGCTGCTGTTTGTCATCATTGATTCTTAAATAAACTCCTTCCACTGGACCATTGTAGTAGGGTGATTTTGTTTCCAGTAGCTTCTGCACCTGTAGAAAAATTTCACAACGTTTAATTATTGAAGAAACTACCATTGTATTTTGTTTTACCAAGTGTGAAATGTCATTCTTGCTGGTATAAATAACACTTAACTTAATATTATATACCATTTTCATTAAAAAATTTAGATTTTACTCCAAAGCTGTTGCCTCTTTGTAAGTAAACTAAAAAGTGTAAACAAGTTTGCAAATTAATTTTATGGTAACTTGGCCAGTTAATAAAAGTTTAACAGTCAACAACGTTAAAGGCGGGTAGTTTGGAATTAAAAAGGAAAAGAAATCAAACTGTGATATTAAACCAGTATTACTTTAAAATTCAGGGACCTGGGGTTTAACAAAAAGAGATATCGAAGGACTAGATAGCTTTCATAGAAAACAGCTGAGACAAGTACTAAATGTGAAATACACAAATATTCTCAGGAATGAAGATTTATATCGGCAAACGAATGAACAACCAATCTCATTAGTGATTCTCAAAAACAGATGGAAACTGTTCGGACATATCTTGAGACTCAGCAGTGAAACCCCAGCAAGAAAATCTATGACATATTACTTCTCTGAATCTTCCAAGTCAAAATTTCCAGAGATCGACAAAGAAAAACACTTCCTTTGGTGATGCATAATGACATATCTAAAACACCCACTTTGAATTTAATTCACTGAATGATTTCCATGTTCTGACCAATCTGGCTCAAGATAGAAGAAAATGGAAAATGATTGTTGATGAAGTGTTTGTAGCTGCAAAAGCAGAAAAGTTAAATAACTAATTTGGCTTGAATGCGAAAAGTGCGGTGAAGAAGAAGAAACAACAAGTGGATAATGAATGTTGAAACAGACAGGATATGGAGTGGTGCATAGTCCTTTTCTAAAAGTTGATCCATCAGTATGACTCTTATAACGGGTCCACTTTTGCCATCCATACTTTTAGTCTTCTTTCTAATTAAGAATGATCATAGACGAGGCAATGCCAGGTTCTTTACCTCAACTACCGTTAAATGTGCATGCTGCATTTATTTAGTTACAATGATAAGAAGTATCAGAAAACTGGTACTTAGGAAAAAAGGACAAACTAACCTCATCTACAGAGTTGAATTTCTTTTCAGTTATGACAGGAGTTAGCGGTATTGATGTATGCTGAAGAAGCTCTTCCGTTCTATTTCTGCTCAAGAACACCTCCGAGGCTCTATCATATATGTCAAAGGCTATAAAGTAGTCCGGCAGTGCAGTGTAATGTATTGAATGACGGGCAAACAACCATTCACCAAACAGAATAAAGTCTGTGCCATTCAAGAGAGCAAACAATTCAGAACTGTGCCTCTCCAACCATGTATCCAGAGTGTTGAACTGCCTATGTGACGTCGAAGTAACAAAATGTGACCGATTTTGTACAAGGAAACTGTAGTTTGTGCCCAAACTTATACCAAGATTAGCACCATCGATTTTTTCTTCTACAGTAACGGTATGAGACAAGAAGTTCTTTACTTCCCCACTATCCATGAGAAGGTCATCACGAGATATGTTACTGTGAGTTGTACTTGCATCTAGTAAATGCTTTGTTCGTGGGAACTTAAAGATTTTATTTTTTATATTGCTATCCATTATTCCAGTATGGAAGCAAGACTACTTTTAAAATAAAGATTTTGGGGGCTGAAATAGTACTTATTGCTATTTCGACAGGGGTACACATTTTTATTGCACCACCGGCCAGCAACTTTCTTCTGTTGTTGTTTGAGAGCAAAATAGGATTTTGGAAAATATGGGAAGTCTCGATTTAGATTTGGCTCTTTAATCCACAGCAACAACAATCTTACTTTTGATGGGGGATCATTCACATATCACGTAATCAAGGAGGGGGTGGGAGGCTCATCAAAATTGATTATGCTTCATTATGGGTGGTGGTGTCAGCTGCTTTGATGACATAAGCAAATGAAAAAATAATTAATACCGAATTTTGTTTTTTTTCGCTCATTTTGGTAATCGCTTTCATACATATGAAAAAAAAATGAATATGAAATTCAATCTACACCAAGATCCTTGACAGTTTTTTTGTTTTTTTGTCTTTGTTGTTGTTAAATTGTAATTCATAAATTTCAATACCGCTAGACAACTATAAAAAAGCCTTTCCATTGTTTGACTTGCAATGGAATTGGCAATTACAATTCGAATTTCCCGAGAAACCAGAGAAATGATGGGAGAATAGTTTTATTTTAGTTTATACAATCTTTTCTGGTCAACTTAAATAATGGACTCGAATACAAAAAGGTATAACAAATTACTTAGTGCCAACAAGAAGGCATATCCTGATCTGAAAATGGCATCGCAACTACAGAAAGCACAGACACTGGAACGATGCCAAAAATGATGGAAAAATATGAAGAAACCAAAGTCGATTTGCAGAAAAGAATACAACGCATGTTATGTAAACAGTTTTCCTTCTGGTCAAGTTTGAAGTCAAAACCTCCACAAAAATCAGTCGAACCTTCAACAACATTACCAGCCAAAGTGGGAATGAAAATTACTCAAATGTTGGCAGACCTGTCAAGGTAAAAATCAATAAAATTTTGAAGAGTAGTACTAGGTCTCTCGATATAGAATTTTGGTTCTGGGCGTCTTCATTTTCATGTTTTGTACAGATCAAGGAGGATTGATAATGAAGTAGATTTCATGTTTAGTTCGAAATATGGAAATCGCTGTTGATGACGAGACTGACGAGAAAAGTGGAAAGAAGAAAAAGAGCGAAACACCAGGTTTGTAAAATCGACCATTCGACAATATCTGCAATGAAAATGCACAAACGCATATGTAAAAAGAACAAGGAAGCAGCAGAAGCATCCGACGCAAGTGATATTAGTGAAGTTGAAAGCGATGGCTTTATAGAATCAGAACCTACCATCATTGCTGATGATCGAAATACCTTTGACCAGATAAATGATTGTTTTGGACTTTTAACTTTTTAAACCCGTTGTATTGATCTTCAAGTAGTGTGGGATTTTTTGTTCAAAGATATTCAACAATATTTGTTTATTTAATTCTTGATACGGTTGGGTTAGATCATGGGGTACTTTTTCGGAGGGTTCACCAATTACTGAAAAATTGATTAGGAGGGGTAAGTAGATGACGTAATTTTGGTAAGGGGTTTACCAAATGATTAAGATTGATTACAAGGGGGGGGGGGTGAGTATGGAATAGGCCGAAAGTTGATTACGTCATATGTGAACGATCCCTAACGACATTTTAAAAAATATTATTTTTTAAAACGAACTTTTTTACTATTTTTTTGAGAAGACAGTTATCTAGTAAATATCTTGAGTTCCTCTGACCACCACCCCTATATTGAGATCAAAACAACGGATCCCCTATTGGCACAGTACCAGTTCTGGCCAAGCTGCGAACCACCTGTGATAAGTGACCCAACCTGCCCTTTTTTGTACTGCAAGATTTGCTGAGAAAGTTTAGCGTCAGACGCAAACGACACATGAGAGATATCTCTCGCATGTGACGTTTACAAAGGAATGCTCTAATTCAAAGATGGAGTGGACCTCCATGCAATAGGCCTGCAGTTTGTGTCGGGGATTGTCATGCGGCACGGTGTCGAATGCCTTAAAGAAATCGAGATAGTGGACAGCAAATGTTCAACCAGAGTTCATGTTTATTCTGGTTTATCAAAAGGTACGGTGTTGAATTACAATTTCTTGGCCATATAAACGATCGGCCTGATAGCGTAAAATCAAGTGACTGCATCTTCGTAGAGGAATACCCATTGTATCGTCGAATTAAGATCAATAACAACCACATCACCATGAAAAACAAAATTAGGAACTTAAAAATGTGGGTGATAGATTTGGAAATGCGTCTTAATGCATCCAAATGTTGTATCATATCGATACGGAAGAAAGCCCTACATCTGCCAGTTAAACACCCCTATCCGAAAGGAAGTAACACAGAGTCCTTATCTAGGACTTTTAATCTCTTCCAACCTTAAGTGAGATACAGTTATTAACAATGTATCTAAAAACCCAGTCCAATCCTTGGGTTTCTAAGAAGGAATTTCCGACACAGTCCCAAAGTCACATGGCCTTTAGCGCCCATTGCACTGGTCTGTTCTACTCTAGAGTATGTATCTAAAATATGGGATTCTTTTCTGTAGTCTTATGTGNTGTTCATTTGTGACTTCTCCCCACTTTTGTAAATTGCCGAGACTCTTCCAACCTTGAAGTCGTTTGGTATAATTGAAGTTTCGAGAATGATATTCAAAAGGTGGGCAAGTGGTGGTCCGAGCTCAAATGCACAATCTTTGACTAATCGCGCCGGTATTTGATCTGGTCCAGCAGACTTTTTACTGTTTACATTCTTCAGCATACGTGTGACTTCCGGTACAGAAACATAACGAAAACTGAAACGGTGTGTAGTTTTGATTGGAAGGGTTTTCGGTGATGACCATATAAAATCTTTTAATTTTATTGATTTCCGTTTGAGATCTTTAACAGCAGTATGCATCCAAATGTTGTATCATATCGATACGGAAGAAAGCCCTACATCTGCCAGTTAAACACCCCTATCCGAAAGGAAGTAACACAGAGTCCTTATCTAGGACTTTTAATCTCTTCCAACCTTAAGTGAGATACAGTTATTAACAATGTATCTAAAAACCCAGTCCAATCCTTGGGTTTCTAAGAAGGAATTTCCGACACAGTCCCAAAGTCACATGGCCTTTAGCGCCCATTGCACTGGTCTGTTCTACTCTAGAGTATGTATCTAAAATATGGGATTCTTTTCTGTAGTCTTATGTGAACATATTGGAACCCAAGCAAAAAAGGGCAGGTAGATTCTTCCCAGGAGATTATGAATTTCGTGATCCAGGCTGTGCAACAAATTATTTTTTTTAATATCTGGACCTGCCAATCTTACAAAAATGCAGGAATCATCTTCGTCTGGCATTTTTCTTCAAGATATTGAGTGGTTGATATCAGCCATATCCTTTGACCGGTACCTAAAACTCGTTCGTAATAAACCTAAGATGAAATAAAAAACATCAATAGGCTTTGTATTATCAAACAAAGGACAAACATTGATAACAGTATTTATGTAAATATGTAAATAACTGAAGCTTTTATCCTGTATAAATATTCGTAAATAAATAAATAAATGTTTCTAATTTTCAACTGAAACACAGCAAGTGTTATGCCACCCCCGTAGATACGACTGACATTAACACTCATTTTTTGTCAGGGTTATCAGATAAATGAAACTACCATCTCGGTGCCTATCCTAGAGACTTCCAAATCTCTGCTTTGATGTAATTAGCTTAAAACCACATGCCCCCTCTTTTCCGTCAGTTTATGCCAGTATTAGTATTTTGACGTATTTATAGAGATAAAAAAGTTTGATTAGATGTCCTCAATGTCGATTCTTCAAATCTCGGTATAAATCAAAGAAACTACAAGCAGCAATTTTACATTTATCTTAAAATAAAGACTTGAACGAACTTCCCATTTTTTTTGGAGCACAATTTTTGAATCACATTATTGGAAGATCCAGAATACCTGAGAAACTTTATGCAGCAATGGAGAAATCTATGGAAAGTCAGTGTTGCAAATATGGTTGAAAAAAACCTCATACAAGTCGAAAAAGAAATGCCGAGGAAAGATGACAAGTGAAGAAGAGGAAACTTCGATTAAAAGAAAGTAAACGAAAACACTGTACAAATAAGTTTCTTATTTTTTCATCGTATTTTCTCTCACACCAAGAAAGCTTTTGCACATACTGTTAATATTCGTGTTAACAATATCTGCCTTTGTAGGTTAATCCACAATTCATTGCATGTAGGCGAAAGTTTAGATGACAAGGGTTATCACTAGTGTGGTCTGTTTTCGAATTTCTTTTTTACCGTCAAATAAAAAGATTGAATAACTCCCCTTAAGTATATGGCCGTTCTCTATATTGTTGTTTATATTGCTTTAGTTTTTTCTTTCCTTTTTATATTTGTACGTTTAACTTAACGTTTTGTACCTCTTCAACTTTTGTCTGAATGAGTTTTTGTTTGTCATATGGTCAGTAATATGGGAAGGAATTTAAATACTGAAATTGAAAAGTTTTTTACATTTACTAACTGCTCTTTAAATAAAATCTTTGTTTTGAGTCCAGTGTATGCAGTGAATACTGATGATCTTAAAACTTTGTGAACCGAAAAATTTATCAACGGCCCGAAGCATATGTTTTTATCAGTAAAACATCTGATATCTCAGTTATGATTCAGAAAAAAATCTTTCTTAAGTGGGCGTTAAATTGTTCAGTTGTTTTTTTCCCTAAAATCCGCAGAGCAGAATAAAACCACTTGGATTTAGCCATAAGATAGACGGAGATCAAGTTTCATTGCAGCTGTAATTACATACTTTCTATCACAATGACGTTTGTTAGCACAATTTACTTCACATTTTACGCTCAGCTTTTAAGTGCGATTTATTTGCCTTTGTCTTTGAATTTCAGCTTGGGAATGGCCGGTCTAGCTAATATGATTTTTTGTTGTTCAACCTTGTTTAACCTTTTCAGGTTACATTCCCTTATTGCTGCTGAAACCAACCAGACGAAGGTAAAGATTCAGCTAAAAAGCAGTAATAAAGCTTTATCTTTAAGTACTTACATCGCTTTCTCCTTTTCAGTCGACCTTTTTCAATAGGAAATTCACCAATGCAACAAGGAACTTCACTGCTCAAATGTTTCAAAATTGAAACGAATTCAACGCCAGCGCCATGAACCTGAAACTTTGCTTGCCGAAACAAATATTACTGTCTTCCTTATGCCACATACTTTTCACCACAGATCCGCTTATTTACCCCCCTGTATCAAACTACTACCATTGGTTTGTTTGATTCATTTATCAATAAGTCTTCTTGAATTTAGGTTGAGTGACAACATATGTCTCCGTTTCATTTTTAGGTAGTATATGTACGTAAAATAATAGCAAAAAGGAAGCTTCTTGAGAATATCATGTCCCATGCTGGGCAAGGCACATTTGATGCTGAATCAGTTTTAAAAGCAGTGAAGAGAACACCCATTGATATTAATCACAAATTTTACCGAAAAACTCACCTGGTAAATTAAATGAGAAATTAATTAATTAATTAAAGACAAATCAAGTTAACGATGAAAAACTTGAAAATAACATTACAAAAAGGATAAAAGTAAAAATAAATAAACTGAGAAAAGTGGTCAGAGTTTTAAAAGGCAAGATAATGTTTACAGCAAAATTAAAGAAATGTTAATGTTAACCTTTATTTATCTTGCGTTCCTATGAAACTGATAAGAGGCTTCATATCAGAAAAGTCAAAAGAACCAAAATCCAACCTCAAATCTTTTGCACTGACACTACAGTTTTAGTCCGCTGAATCCTATAAATTAGTGAGGATAACATTCAAATTGAGACTTTCACATCAAGCACACATCAGAAAATGGTATGGACGGATTCAAAATGAAGCAGAACTTACCAAAACGACCATTTGGCACAATTGCAGAAGAAGTCAGATTTGCCAAAATCAAGAGAAAGATCTTGTTTCTTCGTTCATACTTGCTGAGGTGGCCAGAAAGAAGCACATTTCTTGGGATGGTAAGAAATTTCAAGTTATTTTGTATCTTGGCAATGGAGTTGTTGATGATAATTCATTGCCAAGTGCAAACGATACTGTGGCTCGTATGATAGTTTATGGAAATAGGATAACAGTTTCTTACGCCTGTTTCTTTGTTGATGGGTTGACCAGTGCTGAACAGGCAAATATTGTGAGTGATTCTCTCCAGAAAATTGCAAATACTGGAGCTACGTTTGATCGTTGACATACATGGAATGGTCCTCATTGCCACTTCATAACATTATGTCAGAACAGTCGCTTAATCTACAATATTTAACACCATACTTTTCACCTGCAATATTTGAAGGACAAAAAGTCCTTTAATTTCTTGGATGCCTGCCACTTGCTAAAACTTGTTTTGCGACGCATTTGCTGATTGGAGAGTTTTGAAAAAGTCCTTGGGGGCCATTTCTTTATGAATGCTTTCAGTACATTAAACGACTAACATGTACAAATGGTGTTGGAATTCTTAACTCCAGGTGGAAATTTGGTTTCTTAGGATTTTTCAACTGTGCCAGAAGGGTCACAGGTCTCTTTGCTCATTTGATTGAGGTAGAAAAATTGCCGATGTGATACTTGTTGACATGCAAATTTAGGCAATACCACCTTGCATTGGTTTTGGTGCTGTGCGTTCTGGTTGAGATTTTAACAATATTCCAACTGCACAGCAGTTTACTACAGCACTCAGACAACCTCTAATAAGGGCAAGCATTTAAGGAAGTAATATGAATAGCCAAAAGCCGGATTCCACTAGAATCCTTTTCATTATGGCTGACAGCTACAAAGTAAATAGTGAAGAATTGACATTGAGAAGCAAACATGAGAATTTATGATTTAAAAGAACGTCAACCAATTCAACTTGACCATGTCTGTGATGATGTTCAAAATTTTGCTGTATTGTCAATGAAGTCAAGAGTTCCTTTCTGCCATATTGCTGTTCGTGTTGCCAGAATGATCCAAAAAATGACCAGAATCAAAATTTTGTGTAAAGCCCTTGGCTTCATACTCCTGTCAGGCCAGCAAAGTTTATTTGCATTCGAAGATTGAGATACTCACCGAGAATGCTGTTACAGTTTACGAAGAGACTGAAGAAAACTTTCAGTGAATGTTGACATTCAGTAAAGAAGTGAAGAGAAACTACTGCAGTCCAGAGGTATCCCTGAAACAAATGTAGCTGCAGTTTTTGGAGACATC
Organism: Morbakka virulenta; assembly: GCA_003991215.1. Classification (NCBI taxonomy): domain Eukaryota; kingdom Metazoa; phylum Cnidaria; class Cubozoa; order Carybdeida; family Carukiidae; genus Morbakka; species Morbakka virulenta. The sequence continues at coordinate 4,782,702 of RDPX01000021.1, read as the reverse complement.
AGGCCCAAAAAAGTGGTTCAGAAGTTAAAATATCCTATGTTTCCTATGTTGCTCAATAATTGATAATGCTGTGTTTACACTGACGAAAACAGTATCATGTTGTTACTCCAAAATCAGGTTCTACTATCTTGGCAAAGAAACAGCAGCAATATTGAGGGTAGAAAATACCAAGAAAGAAATTAGGAAAACTTGTTCTGGTCAAGCACCAATGATTCCCAGAACACACGAGAATAAAGCTGTACAAAGTGACTGGATTTCTTAAAAAGTCACTTCGACTTACGAAATGTACATAGCAATGATCTTCTTAGTATACACTTCCTATGATAGTTGGGAGTATATTATTACTAAATGCAATAGATCCAAGGCAAATTTAGTAGTTCAAGCTGGAAAGTAAGTTTTAGTATTTATAAAAACTGACTGGGTAATTTTCTGGCTATTACTTTAGGCTCCAGCAGGATGGTTAGGAGGTTAGCCTGGATTTCCACCTTGTTCTCAATAAGAACCTTATTTATCGCCATCGAAATGGTAGTAACTAAAGTAATTTATAAGAAAACCACGATATATTTATCACATTAGTTAGTATTAAAGTACCCTGCAGAAATATTGTTTTACCCTTTAAGTTTGTTTTATCCATTTTTCCATTCGCTTTTCAGGAGCATTGAATCAGCTAAGTAACTAATAATTTGGCAGTAAAGCAGCAAGGGGTTGTAAAACTCTCAACAATCTTTCAGTCTCCTTATCATTTTGGGGAGCATGGCTGGAAAGACCCCCTATTTCTGATCCCCCTAAAAGCCTTAATTTGTCTCATTATCATTTAGTCTGCTATTTTAGAACTGACAATTAATAGATATAAGATCTTCGGCATTGACCCAATATTTTTCATTTAAAAATTTTGTTGGGAGTTATCCTCCTCTTATCTGCGAGTAATGAACTGTTGTCAGGAATTTTCATCTTCTTTTTATTTGCGTACTCTTTTATTTAATTCCAATAGTGCCGCCAATGTATCAGGAAGTAGAGGAAAATGTTAAGTGTATTGCATTGACATGTATTAGTAAAATTACTTTTGTAACTTGTAGGGAAGACTTAGGCTGCTGCTTTTGTTCAAATTTCAAAATCATTTATTTCCGCTTTCAAACTATGGAACAATATTAATTACAAGAATAACAAAATTAGTAAATTAAAACTACTGATAAAGAAAACACTGTAAGTAGCTGAGTGGTTCATATTTGGGCACATGGATTAATCAAGTCGTAATACTAAAAAATTAGTGGAATTATAAGTCGTCTTCTTTGCTTTTTGATTGTTGTTTTGCAGCTCTATACTTGTGTGTTGTTAGATTGAGTTAGTGTGGGCTGGAACGAAGGAATCCAAGTAAAAATGAATCAGGATCGACAAAAATGGAGAAGTACGATCCAAGAAAATTTAACAATTCTTCGGCTGCGATTCAAAATACTACAATTTTACAAATTTACTATTGTATGCTTCGCTACTCTGTAGCAATTTCGCTAAAACGATTCTGTAACTCAGCTATTTCAATGCAACAAAAACTCTTGACAGAAAAACATGTGCCTGGTGCAAAAAGCCCACTCTTTCCTTGATTGGATATTGCAGTCTACAGGAAAATCTATCTAAAACGTTTTGACTGAACAAAATATAAGGCAAGCCTTTGTTTACATTTTTCACCTAAGCTCTAGGAAACCCCCAAAAGGGGACGATAAGTTAATTTTATATAAACCTGAGACCGATTGGTTAAGACTCTAAATACCTGAACTGGATTGACTAATAATGCTAAAATTCAACATGGCTGCACAAATAAACATTCTGGATTGTTGGTCGGAACACCAACTTGTTCCGACCTTATACGAACTAAATGTGCAGTTAAACAGTATTACATGGATATAATATAAAAATACTTCGTGAAAATACTACAAAGGGAGTAAACTGGTGAGTGTAAGACTCCGTTTCCTGTTATTGTACTATGGTACTGCTAATAAAAGTGTTCAAACAACATGGTCAGGATACGCCGATAATATGAACCAGTTAAATTAGGTTAATATTATTGTATAACTTTACTGGTAATTACAGTCAATTACCAAACTTGATTATAAGATATTTTAACTGAAAAAACTTGTTCTTTCTTCAGGGAGCCTGTTGTTTATTCGCCATGGCTGTAGATGTGGGTTTTTTAAATAAAAAGATAAGGTGATTGAAGCTTTAGAAAGATAAGAAATCTGTGTAATCTCGTTAGTAGATGACTTAAATGATATCCCTGGAGATGGTGATGGTGTGAATTGTTCTTGTGTGATCTTTATGTCTTGTCCGTTTCATTGGTACTGGCCGGTGTTCAAATTGCCTGCCTAGAAATGGGGCTGAGGTGCGGGAGTAACAATTTGTGCAGAGTCCTATTTGCAAGTTGTTGAATTACTTATTCTCACACCCTGATTGGCTGTAGGAGGGAAGAGGGGGTCTAGTGTATTGGTTATACTGGGATGCTGAGGACTCCTTTGATTGGTTGAGGCTTTCATGGACGCCATCTTCTCTTGGTGATGGGTTGCTGATACGTAAAGTTCTGTACCGTCTGCCTGATGATAATAATTTGGCTGGAGATAGGAGATTGGAGGAGAGAGATGTGGCTTTGTACGTTAGCATGGCAAGATTTGGCTCTGATCGTGTTTCATGACTTTTACACAGACAAGGAATTCCATCTCCTATAAAAACACTGGTAAATACGTTCCACCTCCTCCGAAAACACAACATTTTTTGTCCTGATTGCAAACGAGCGACAAAAGAATTCCAACGCCTCTGAAACACAAATTTTCTTTTCTATTACAGACCGACTACCAGTGGCTTCTGACCGCTTCTTGGCTTGTCAAGGCAGAATAATTTATTGCACGGATATTGGAAGCTTTAGAATAAATGGGGCCTGGACTTTAGTGTGTATCCTCATGGTGAACGTCTATTATGAATGAACATAAAAAAAACCCTCCATGACTGAGAAAATACAAAACTATAAACAAATAAGTTTCATCATTAACAGTATACTATTTATGAATACATGTACGAGAATATTGTCCAGAATTCGTCAATTTTTTATTCTTTCTCTAAAATTCGTACTTCAAATGAAACAATACCTTTAAAAAACTAGTGTTAGGGAAGTGATCGTCAGAAATCGTTTAAGATTTTATTTTCTCAAAGAAGTGAGATTGGTTTTCAATCGTCTGTAATCGTCAAAAAAAATTTTTCTCGGAGGAGGTAGAGTTTCTTTTTCAATGTTTCTTTTCCAATGAGAGGTGGAACGCTTCCTCTGTGCCAATGTCCTGTTTCACGGCACTTGGTTAACATTCTCATAAACGTACTTACCATACTATCAACCAATCCGTTTGCATATGGGAAATATGTAGAGTTGGTGTTGTGTTGAAATCAACATTTTCTAATAAACTTCTTAAGTTCTTGACAAGGATACTGTGGTCCATTATCGGACAATAACTTTTCAGGGATTCCACTTTCATCAAATGTTCTTCTGCTGAACGAAATCACAGCCTTAAGTCATAAGGCTGTAAGCTTCCTGAGAAAAGGAAACCGAGGTTACATATCACCAGCAAAAACAAAAGTCTTGTTTTCTCAGTGAAAAAGATGTGCCCATGAGTGGGTGCGGCAGGTACATCGTGTGACTGGAGAGGTTTTCCTGGCTGTGCAAGCAAATATTTTTGGCAAACAAAATAGTCCCCAACAAGGTGGTTAATATTCATGTTTATGCCAACCCACGATATGGGAGTTCTTGCTAAGGGTCTAGATTTCTCAATGCCTTACTAGGTAGAAAATAGTTGCTAAAGAAAGTTTTGTTAACACGAATTGGTATGATGATTCTTGTACCCCTAAGGAAAACACAGTTTCAGATGCCTGGTTCATCACGATTCCAATAACTTTCTGCTATTTTTAGACAGTCATTGCATTTGGTTGACCATGCTTGTTGAATGATGTCGGCAACTACACTAAGGGTGGTATCTGCAGATGTGGCTTGACAAACATCCTGGAGACATGCCGGAGAAGCATTTAGTAATCCACCCAACTGGTTTACCTCTGTGGAGTACCTTCCTTTTTGGTTGCAGTAAAATGAGAGAGAACATCATCAATTGGCACCTTTTTGCCTGGCTTGTTTATGACTCTGAAGTTACGAGTGTGTGCACAGAAGAAATTTTAGCTAAGCATATTGGTGCATTCAGCAACTTCTTGGTTGATGTGAGTTCAAGTAACTTATGGTCTGAGTGAATCATCATACCTCAAGCAAAGATATAGTGGTTAAAGCATTTGAGACTAAAATTAAGGCCCAAAATCTCTCTTTCAATTTTGGAGAAGCATAATTTGGTCTCACCTTAAAACTTGTGCCATAAAGTACTAAGTATACCTACTAAGGATATCTTGGGGAGTTAGTGTGAGTTACTGTGGACACTTTATGGTTTTATTAAGGTCACGAGTGCCCATAGTCGTAACTTTCCATTTCATTTTGTGACACAAATTCAAAGGTTTACCCAGTTTTTGGGATAAACTGCTGGAGATAATATGTACAGGGCATACCTTGGTGACTGGCTGAACAACTAGCCAACAGTGATTATGAAAGGTTCTTCAAAAAAGCTGATACCATAAAAAATATCTGAGTATTGTTTGAGAATCTTGTTAAGAGCATTAGTGTTACCTTTGATATTAAGCTGGGTTGTTAAGGGATGGATGGTCATTTGTACATTAAATTCTAACGGAACAAGGCCTAATGCTTAGCATGTGTGTAAGCCTATAACAATTGGTCCTTTCATGTCAATGACAGAATTTGGCTTAAGTAAAGTGATCCTGGTGTTGAATTTCCAGTTTACATGTACCGTGCAGGTTGATGGTGGTACCCCCATATGCCACTATTCTGACTACGGATAGGGTGAGAGAACATAGTTGTTTTGGAACTGCGTGCTACTGAAGGCTCTGGTATATAGATAGAGGAAGAATATTCTCTTCCGTGTGTCCACTTTGTACTTAAGCTCATGTTGTATGTAGAAGCTGGGGTTTTTAAAGTTAAGTTTCTTGATATTCAAGCCAACCCACCATAATATGCCTCAAGCATTTTAGCACTGGGTCAAAGAAATTCTCTTCTTGTAAATGTTGATAAAAAGTTTTTTTGGCAGAGGCTGGAATATTATTTGAAAAAGTTGCAAATGAGGATATATCTAATGGAACTTTAAAAGATATCAAAATTGCAACTTTGAAGTACACCAAACATTGTTCGAAACAGAGAATATAATGTCATCTCAAGCTGACTCAGAAACTGATTATCAATGTATACTCAAAATATATGTTTTAATTTACATTTCTTACTTATTATGATCCAATTTTTAGGCTAGCTAACAAATGCCTGGGCTGCATTACCTGGTACTGAAAAAAATTCTGCATTGACATGTATGGAGTCAAAGTAAGCTCATCCGTGGGAGGATCTTGCGTCTGAGCATCGTGTACTGTGGCATGTTCCTTTGTTGTAGTTATTTTTGCTAGGTTGTTGACTGAATGACAAGATTTGGCCCAGTGATTCATTTCATGAATGCATTGCACTTGGCTTCTTTAGCTGGGCATGCCTCTCCCCCTTTATGCTGATGACTAGAGTTCCACGACTTGTTAATGCTGAGGAGTTGTGATGCTGGGAGCTTTAGTGAAGTGTTGTGTTCTCCCTTGTTTGTGACATAATTTATTATTTAGAGTTCCTTCAGACGTTTCATGTCAACATCTGCAGCTTCATTGGGTTGCTGAGAACAGCCTAACAATAGACACCTGCGATGCGAAAATCACTACCGGGGTTGACATAGTTTGAAAATTCTAAAGTATAAGACTTGAATCTACCATGTGAAAGTGAACGTGTCGGGAATATCTTGGCCTTCAGATCCTATCCAGATTAAGGGGTATCAAATTTGAGCAGCTTCATCAAGGTTTTTGAGTGGGCCATTAAAATGTAGATGACATGACCAAATAAATTTCTTCATTTCGCGGTCTAAGTCCAATCATAACCCGTCCAGAGTTGGTGGCTGAAGCGAAGCAGTAGTCATTTTTAATTAGTGGTGAAGACGTAATTAATCCATTAGCCAAAAAACGCTGAGTGGTGAACTGTGGATCTGCAGTTGAATATCACTTTATCAGGATTACTTTGTTTGAAAGAGGAGCTTGAAAGCAGAGAAAATTTCCAGAACCAGTAGAAATGAGTCCTGCTCTATAACTCTGATAGCATGTTTTATATTTTGTGCGTCAGCACAAGGGTCAAACGATAAAAAGACACGGAGCGTTTCGATTGATCCTTGCTCCTCCAACTTTGTCAAGTGGCAAAGTAAGCTCAGAAACGAGATTGAGATTACTGTGTGTGTGTGTGTGTGTGTGTGTGTGTGTGTGTGTGTGTGTGTGTGTGTGTGTAAGCTGCTGGAGGCAAAAAAATTCTCCAAATCGACGACGAACCAGATTTGAAATCACATGAACGACGAGATCGATTACTTCTATGGTACGAAAGAACAGCTTGAAATGAAGGCTATTCGTTACTAACCAGTCTGGATAACCTAGCTAATCAGCATCCAGGCGTCACCACGTGGAGGTTGCCTTCTTGGACGCCCTGAGATCACTGTATCTGTTGTTGGTACATGTAAACGAGGTCAGAATCAGATCATAACATTACAAGTCAACATCAAAATTGCGACAGGATACTTGTGTATGACTCCGCCATCGGCTTTGGAGACAAGGACTCGTTGCATTAAAGTTGCTAAGCCGAAATGTGTATGCATCCTTTCCCGATAGGTTCTTACTCTAAGTTACCGCACTTGTTTGCCAAAGTGGTCTGAAAATGGCAGAGGCAGTATCAGAGAGAAAGGCTGATCAAGATGACGGAAGACCAAACGACTTGGGTGAATATAAACAGGAAACTTATACTGAGGAAGATATTGTGGATTTCGAAAAACAAATGATTGGTTTCCTCGAAAGGAAGGTAGGCCTGCCTTAATTGTGTCACCCCAAGGCTGCCCCAGACCCTGACGTCTTAGTACAGTGAAGTGTAACATTGATGCCCTGGAATATTCTTTGATCATGAGTTCAGAAAATCTATTAAGATATTTTCGATCAGGAAGCTCGCCAAAAAGAAAACTCGATAATGACTTTAAAGTGCCTCTTTTGTTGTGCCAGTATTTAAACATTCCATTTTACCCTTCAAATATAAGAGTTCGCGCTTTTTGTGTTTGGGTTACGTCCAGTTTATTTTGTCTTTGTTTTCATGTATCATTTTATGTTAACTGCTTCTCTGCGTTCTTTTTAAATGCATTTTAAGCCTTTATGAATAGTAAGTTGTTGTACCATTTTGAAGTCAGCGCATATTTTGATACCTATCAGGTAACGTTGGTATAATTTTAATATAGCTGTTCTCCCAATGTAGGTTCCCACCCAAAATATAATGTGTAAGAGTACAATTTGTGGTAAGAGTATCGCACACAACAATTATTTTTATCAATTAATTGTTAAATGAAACATATCGGTTTCTCCTGTTTGATTGTTAATAGAATGTTGTTTCTTAAATTAACTATTTTTTGTGACCTAAGTGGATGAGCTTTCTGTATCAACACATTCCCCTATATTATTACTTGCTAATGTTAATAACATAACTGCATAAAAGGGCACCACTCCTAATTAATTCTTGGTTTGTTGGCTAATGAAGTATTAAATGTATTGACATGCAGACTAGCAAGTCCATTAACAATTTTGAGAATTCATTCTTTTTCTGTAACTAACCGGGACTGTTGTAATAAAGGTGAGCGGGAAAAGAAGGTTGCCGAACAGTGTAATTACTTAATAACCCATTAGTATTTGTAGAAACAGCCTTGACTCAATTTTTTTGTCATACCTTTTAGACAAATCGTACCACACTTCTCAGAGTTGTGTCAGCTGAGTGTGCACAGATCCAGCATGATGAATTTATTGCACTCAGAGCAATATTTGAGAACGATCTTGCCCTTGTGGACAGTGAAAGCAAATGCTTTAAAATCACTCTTGTTGATAAGAGTACAGAACACAGTGATGATGAAGTACTTGATATTTGGTTTAGGTAGGTTAACTGATATTTAGTGATCAGTTGCATTTTCTGATTTAGTATATGAATAGATGTATGTACGTAAAATACTCTCTTAGTATTTTGCATAGTTAAATGAAATATAAAGGCAAGAACCACTTGTGCAGATATTGATGGAGAAAGAAGGATAAGGTAACATTCAACCAGATCAATAAAATCTGGAAATTCATCCTATTGCATTAGCACAATAGTGATTTTAGGAGATGTCATTAAGTTGATTCCCTTTTATAGCTCCAGGAATGAAAAGAAGAGTGATGGAATCTACACACTTAACCAAATTGAAGCATGCATTATGAAATAAAAAAACATATCATTATAGTCATAATAGTTTGTTATGTTTGAATTTATGCAATTTGCATGATAAGCAAAACCACTGCTTGTCTGTCTTTAACCTTGAGAACAAAGTTTTTCAGAGAACTTGATTACAACCAAGTCCTTAATGATCAGGTAGCAGTATTCCACTTGTAGCAGTAAACATGAACCTTTATTTAATTGATGCCTGGCCACCATCTTAACTAATGGACACTTTATTGACAGTGGGTTCACATTTGTGGTTTAGATATTAGTTTGACAAGGGTTGTTTACACGTGAATCTGTGTGTTTTTCTGATTGTTTGAGACTTGCTACAGCGATTGCAGTTAGTATTGCTACCACAACAACCACAAGGTAAAATTTGGTAATATCAGACCACATTGTGAGTAGAGATTACTAGAGATTGCAGGTGATGTTTTATTATGAAGGTCATTTCATAACAGAAAAACTCTGGGCCAGTAAAGAAAGATGCACATTACTAAACTAATGGAAGGATGAGATGTGGGATAGTAAGCTACTAATTGTAAAGAATAATTGTTTTGGGCACAACAATAACCATACTGTAGGCTTGGACTGAAATCTTGTAAATCTTTAATTAGCAACAAAATCACCTGGCAACTGACTGTCACAGTTCTCTGAAATTCTCTATAAAAACTTCTGCTTATCTAAATTTTAAGATTCTAATATTTCTGTACAAGGAAAACTCCTCTATTTTTATTTGTTAATCAATCAGTGTTAAAAACTCAACCAAATAAGGGCAAAAGGTATCTAAAAAAATGTTTTATTTAAAAGAAAAAACCTTGATAAACAAACTTGTTTGTGATTGTGAAAAATGTGAAATACTCAAAAGGTTTCTTTGAGCACNAAAATCACCTGGCAACTGACTGTCACAGTTCTCTGAAATTCTCTATAAAAACTTCTGCTTATCTAAATTTTAAGATTCTAATATTTCTGTACAAGGAAAACTCCTCTATTTTTATTTGTTAATCAATCAGTGTTAAAAACTCAACCAAATAAGGGCAAAAGGTATCTAAAAAAATGTTTTATTTAAAAGAAAAAACCTTGATAAACAAACTTGTTTGTGATTGTGAAAAATGTGAAATACTCAAAAGGTTTCTTTGAGCACATCAACAGTCTTCATTCAAGCACCACATTCACTATGGAAAAAGAAGCAGAATGAAAATTTCCCTTCCTTGATTTCCTAGTGAAGAGGCAAGCAGACTGCACCATTTCTGTTACTCCCAACAGGAAACCAACACACACCGATGGGTACCTTAATAATGCACCACACCATCTCATTTCATCCTGTCATAGTATCACCATTCAGTACGGAAGGGCAAGAATCATCATTTCAAACCCATTCAACCAAAAAGGAAGAAAGACACCTTCATAAGGTTCTGTTATCCTGTGAATACCATACTAGGGATGTTCAGAGAGCATTTCAAGAAAGTAGTAGCTGTAATCAAGAAGAAAAAGAAACTGTAAAACTATGCCTTCCCTGTGTCAAGGGCATCAATGAACAGTTAGAGACAAGCTCTCTAACAGCATAATATTAAGTGTTCATTTTTCACAACATTCACCCCTTGGATGATACTCTCAAAGTAATCCCATTGCTTCTCAAGGGCTTATCAAAGGACAAGATGTCAGTGGCCTTGCTCACTTCCGTTACAGTTGTGATAATGTGGACTTCTTCTCTGATGGACAGATATTAATAGCTGTGAGGCTGAAAATGTGGCAATGTTCTGTCTGGAGTAGTTTTTTGAAGTTATGTTTAACCAATCTCTTCATCTGCTGCCCCTTGCTTGTTATGTTTTCCACAGTGAAGATGTTGAGATTAGCTGATTTGTTCTACATATATTCCATTTCCCTCTTGATCCCTTCAAACATCCCTTTTATTGGAGTTGTTTTGAAGGCCTTACCCTGCTTGATCCAGTACAGATTGGCATTGACACATCCAGTGTATACTGGACCAAGGTCAAGCACAACTCAAACAAAGTTCTGGAGACAACTAGAGGATGTCTGTTGGGCTTTGTGGTTTGCAACACTCAGAATCTACAGGTTGTGTTTGTGGAGTGGTCAGTTGCACTTTGGAAGAGCAGCAAATGTGGTGCATGTTGCCCCACAATGTTTCTAATTTTCTTGTGGCAAAGTCTTGGCTGCAAGCCTGGCAGCTCTTTCTCTAAGTTTTCTATGAACTACTGCTCCACAAGACTTAACTGACACATCTTACTTGTGTCAGTAAAGGGTTTCCTTGCGTTTTGCTGCCATGAAACCACTTTGACTGCATCTTTATCTAGCAACATATTGATGAGTGGTCTATATCACAGTTTGCACTGTGGTAAGAGAGTGTGTGTAAGGTATTCTTGATGTCAGAGGGTCTGATCAGAGTTTTGTCAAACTTGTATTACTGCTTTGAATGAAGGTATCTGATGGGGACATTGTGCTAGACCCTAGTCTTGAAGAAAGAACTGGTGAAGCACATGTTGTTATAAGTGCAAAGCTTGGATATTTCCAGAGTATTGTCATTCATCTTGCCCACTCCAAGAGGGAGAAGGTTGATGGGTCATGACCTGCATCCCTTTTGAGATTATACTTGCCCAGAATGACTAGTTGTTCCTTACTGGGGACACTACTAATGGTGGTTGCAAGCCTGTTGACACCAAGGACAAAGAACTTGTCTATAGTGTGTGAGAAGTTCACCAGGATGCCTCAGGACAATAATTTTTGTAAAATATTAGCCAAGTTCTATTTCCTGTTGTTGTGTAGAAATATTTTAAGTATAAGTATGCGACAGGAAATACTATGGAAGCAGATGTACACAGACAAGTGTGCTAAGAGTTTTGTTGAAACATCAAATTGTTGTATTGTGGAAGCCTCAACATTACGTCCTTTTTTAGGCAACAATTGTCTGACCCAGTAGACAATTGTCACATTTTTATTTCCGTTTGGTTTTAAGAGCCGAAAAGCACCGTAAATGTCAGCTAAGTGTGAGAATCTAAAAAAATGTCGCCCAACCCATACTCCATTACCATAAATATTGGAGTTTTTCTCCCAAGTCTTCAGTAATGTTTGGAGTTGGGTATTGTAAGACGTTTGTGATATCTCACAATGAAACAAGACTTTGGCTGACAGAGGGAGAATCTGTTAGTTGTTCCTGTTTTTATTTTGGAGAAAATTTGCTTATAATAAAATTTGCACGAGAAATTCTTGGATCATTGTTATTCCGCATTGCCGCAAGTTCGTCCTGTTACAAGTGTCAAGTGTGAAGAACACTGTTGGAGCACATACACTGACAAAAGTGTTGCGGCCTGTGATTGTAGTCAGGCAAAGGGTGAGCACTCACTCAGAGACATTGCTACCTCACTTTACTACACTCAGAAAAATGTTTCTCATGCCAAAGCCCATCATGTGTACCTTTAACTCATAGTAGTTTGCCTTTAGGGAGCCTAATTCTGCCAGCTCTATTTTCTGAAGGGTAGCAATGACCACACTCACCCTCTTCACTGCATCATTGATTATGACTATTTTTCTGGAGTTACTCATGCCCTGAAGGTTTTTGGAAAGGCCCTTTATCATTGTCTGGGCATTCCAACTTCCTAGTTTGATTTTTTGGTTGAAAACTGCCCATTGGATTTTTTCCAAGCCCCATGCACCTGATAAGATAGGCAGACCATCATGGAGCAACACCTTACTAGATGGGGACCAGAGGCTGTAATAGTTGAGTGAGAATAGAGGGTAGTAGATACTCTATGCCAATTAAGTGGTGACTTATAACACGTATCTGTTATTCCCTATGTTGTATCAATGCTGTAGGCAAAAACAGATGTAATCTCTCTGGTTCTGGTGCTTTGTAGAGTGGGTATATGATGTGGTCAGATGTAAGGCTGGTCAATGGGATATGGTGGACAGGTTGTAGTCGATGTTGCATGGCTTCCCTCTCTGCATCACTGATGGGATCAAAGAAATATCAAGGATGCTACAGTTTTGGGCCAGTGCCATTTCAGGAGCTGCCAGAATAAGACCACATGAAATTTTGACCTGCTGTTTGGTCACTGAGTGCAAATTTTTCTTTGAGGTTTAGTACTAAAGCCTTTTCCATAAGTGGATATGGCCACAAGACTACTGAGGTTTGAGGTTAAAGTTTACCTTCCCATAGGTGGATTGCCTACCCAGGTTAAACAATTCCACCTTTCCAAAACAACTGGTTTTTATGTACCAGTGAACCATCTGCACCCCTTCTCCTTGACAGTTTAAATATACTCTTAGCTGAAGACTAAGTGTATCTTTCCTCCTGGATTTATAGTCTTCCTTGTATTTCATGATGACTCTTCAAGCACCAGTTACAATGATAAACTTCACACTAAAATAGATTTAAGAATGATGATAAAACACACAAAGAGATTAAGAATCCTGCCAGTAGAAGCAGTTCTGCAATGAGGATGCGAGAAGCTGGACTTAGTTGTCAGAAGTTATTTGAGACACATGCTATTGGCAGCACTTTATAGAGTTGTAGCTTTTCCCCACTGGTACCCCTAGTTATGGCAACCCACCTTATTCCCCAAGATGCATCAATGAAGTATCTAGTATTTGAAAAATTTATATAAATTAGATGTTGGTCAACTGAGTATTAGCATAACCAGCTATTACGCGAAAATGTTTGTAGAATTTTTAATCAGTTAATCAATTATTAATTAAAAAATATTATTAGAGTTAATATTATATGTTATAAGAAGGAAAAAAAAGATTTTTAGGAAGAAAATTTGAAATGTAAGTCAAATCAGACTGGATATGAATCATTGTTCATGGTCATCTGTACCTGCTTTACCATCTCAATGGAGAGTTCAGTTGGTAGAGTTGGTTTCTCAGAACAAGACATTTTTGGAATTCAGTCATACATCTGGTTTTATATTTTACTTCTTTTTTGAGTAACAAAATTTTGAAATTTGGACTAAGCCAAGAGTAGTTGGTCATTGTTGATTGTTCAATATTATGCTGAAATATGGTTTTGTTTCTCAGTATTCCAGCAGATTATCCAAATGTACCACCAATATTTGAACTGGAAGGGCATGGTGCACTCAGTGTACAACAAGCTGATGAACTTTATGATACACTTATTCAGTCATCAATATCCAGAGTGCCCAGTACAATGCTTTATGATTTAATAGTGGAGGCTAAGGAGTTTTTAAGTCACCATATTATGAAAAGAAAGAAAATCAAAGAGTCAACATTACAGGTAGATTTTTTTAATAGTTGTCGTTAATGAAAGTTGTCGTGGACAAAATTTGATGTTTTTTATGACTTATCGTAATTTCATCTTAAACTTCAAGTGACAAGCTCACAAATATAGGTTTACCTTGTTTGATTTTCTTTCATGGCATTTTGTTCATAGGAAAAATTATCCATTGTTAAGACTAGCCCCTATACTATTGCTTGAAGAGTCTTGTTTAGCTGTACCTCTTCCAATATCATTTTGTATTCATTCTTTGTCTTTTGCACATAGAGAATGTGTCGTTAGCATCTTAAAGTTTTTTGCATAGTTCATTGCCTTACCTTCAGAATAATATGACAGAGCCCAAAAATTTGGATAATTGCCAAAATAAAGATACTTGGAAGGTTTTCAATAAACGTGGACTACATCTTATCCATTTAAATGTTAACAGTATTTTATCTAAAATTGACGAAATTCGAGAAATTGTAAAGAAATCAAAGGCCACTTTAATCGGTTTGACAGAGACCAAACTTGATGCTACTGTGCCTGATGATGAGATAAACATTGATGGATATGAGTTAATAAGGTCCGATCGCAGCAGGCATGGGGGAGGGGTAGCTTGCTACATAAAAAATGACATAGCCTTTAAAGTCAGGAGCGGGTTCTCCAACGAAATCGAAAACGTAGTCTTAGATATTTTACTTCCAAAAACTAAGCCTATACTTGTAGGAATTCTGTATAGACCTCCCGATCAATCACTATTCTTAGAAAAACTAACATCAGCCATAACCAACGCCCACCATTTTAATAGCCAGGAGGTGTACCTATTAGGTGATCTGAACATCAACCTTATAAATAACAAGGCACACATTCCAAACGGAATAAAAAAATATAGCGAATTTTGCTCGCAACATGGTTTAAAACAACTAATTTCGTCACCAACACGTATAGCTGTTAACTCTTCTTCTCTACTTGATCATATACTCACCAACTCTAGTGATAGAGTATCACAGTTTGGCATAGTTGATGTTGGTCTCTCGGATCACCAAATGATATACTGTACAAGAAAAATTTCCCGGGCCAAGTTTAACACTCATAAATATGTCAAGACGAGGTCGTTTAAAAATTATACAAAGGACCTATACTTGGAAGAACTTGATAAAGTAAATTTTCCTGAATATTCAAAGTTCACAGATATAAATAGTGCTTATTCTGATTTCGTTGGAAAGCTTACCTCCGTAGTCGATAAAATCGCCCCTGTAAGAGAAATGCGCATCAAGAACAATTCACAAGACTGGTTCGACGTTGAAATCCACGAGAAAATAGAGTTGCGTGATAAGTTATTTGCCAAATTTAAAAAATCGAGGGAAAAAAGCGATGGCCTCAGTTACAAAAAGGCCC
>RDPX01000021.1:4717352-4767015 GCA_003991215.1 Morbakka virulenta | reverse complement strand
GTCCCGCCTGTTTGTTTCGTTCTTTTTTGTTTCTGTTTAGTCTTATTTTTTAACTATTTTGGATAACATCATGTATTAGGTTTTTACCATTTACCTTTGAACATTTGTATTTTTTTTGTTAGTGGCGAATAAATACATACATACATACATACATTGCTTACAAGTGTTTGTAACAATAAAGAATATTTAGCTTTTTTGTATTTGTTTGGAGTAACTTGTGGACGCATACTTACTCTCCCTCTCCTCAATGGTACCCAGACTGACACCTGCATTCCAAATTCTAGGTGGCATTGGTGCAAGTTTCTAAGGACCCACAACCACTTCTTTGTTGACTTTGACAACCAGCAAGAACTCATTTATACCGCTGTTTTTAATTACTTGGTATTTTTGTACTTAGTTTCAGTCGTACAGTCAGACCAGTTTTTTGGCTGTCATGGATAAAGGCGTTGGCTGTACTTTTGTCATGCCTTGAGTATTGTGTCATAAGCTTATAATTAATTGGTTATTGATTGATATGACACTGCGACTCCATTTGTTGACACCTTTTGTTTCTTCCTATATAGAGCTTACACGTCATAGGGAAAGTATGCAACATGTTTAATTCCTTTACTTGCACTTAAGCAGATAGTTTCCTTAACAGAGCTCAAAACATCTTAAACATTATACAATGCACATGTATAGAATAAGTTACTTTTATAACTTGAGTTTTTTTAACGTAAGCCATGTGTGTTTGTAAACCATGTATTTTGCTGTTGTTTTTGCAAAAAGTTTGTTTGACCTTATCTCCTTGAAGATCGCTGAAAACCTTAGAATATTTTACATATCTCTTTCGGGTGAAAAAAATTTACCTTTGATTATATATTGATCCCACTCTACAGATAGACCTTATTCGTCAGAAGTGAAAACATACACCATGGGGCTTATTTTTGATATGGCTCATTTACATTTCGCTCACTTACCAAGATTTCTGACCATTTTATTCTACTATACTCGTTCAGGCAAAAGAGTGGTTCCGTGCTGCTGGCTGTCCCACATTGTAGCTCTGTTTATTGCATTTATTGTGTTCTTTTTTTATTATTTTAAGACTGATTGAAATGNGATCGCTGAAAACCTTAGAATATTTTACATATCTCTTTCGGGTGAAAAAAATTTACCTTTGATTATATATTGATCCCACTCTACAGATAGACCTTATTCGTCAGAAGTGAAAACATACACCATGGGGCTTATTTTTGATATGGCTCATTTACATTTCGCTCACTTACCAAGATTTCTGACCATTTTATTCTACTATACTCGTTCAGGCAAAAGAGTGGTTCCGTGCTGCTGGCTGTCCCACATTGTAGCTCTGTTTATTGCATTTATTGTGTTCTTTTTTTATTATTTTAAGACTGATTGAAATGGAAATAGATGAAGTACCCGGACTCAGGGCAGGGTTGATAAGGCAAAAGCTAAAGCAAAATGAGTTTCCTAACTGTCATGAGGATGCCAATTTTTTCAACATCCACATCTCAGCCTTTCGGCACTGATGGTTAGTTCCACATAAAATGCCTTTTTTGGATTTCACATTGGAGAGGCCCAGACCCTTGACGTTTTTCATTCAGTCTCCTCATTGGATAAATTTCGTGGGGATTTAATGGAATTCCTGCTGCTGGTGCTGGTCAACTTTCCCTTATTCTGCCATGTTTAAACGAGGGCGTCAGAGGCAATTGTAGAACAGTTTCAAAAGTACTATGGAACAGTTTCAAAATTGCTGTAGAACAGTTTCATAACTACTATAGAACACTTTCCAAACAGTAAAAAGGGATAGAACAGTTTTCAAACTCGTTAAATGTTTAGAACAATTTTCATAGTGCAATTTACCAAACAATAAGAAACAGTAGGCCACTTTCAGTTGAACAAAGTCCAAATCCTTATATGACGTAGAACAGTTTCCGTAGAACTCGTCCCGAACCAAAACTAGAACATAATCAATAGAACACTTTCCAAAGTTCTAAAAATTGTGCAGAGCAATTTCCGTAGAACATTTTCACATCTGCACGGCTGTAGAACAGTTTCCATAGAGAGTTTACAATCACCACCATTTTTAGAACAAATTCCATAAAACACTTCCCAAAGTTCTAAAAATTGTGTAGAGCAATTTCCGTAGAACATTTTCACATCTGCACGGTTGTAGAACAGTTTCCAATCACCACCATTTTTAGAACAAATTCCATAGAATACTTTGCGACCCAAAATTAGAACAGATTCGTTAGAACACATTCTGTGAAGATACTTTCTATAGAGCAACTTCAGCACTCCCGTCTTAATCCCATGATCCTTTATTGGGCACTATACTAATCAGCATTGTTTGGTAAAGGCAACTAAACTGATTTCCCCAAGCTTGCAGCGACAGTACAAAAAGCCAGATGTAGTTGCAAGGTTTAGTAGTAAGTGAAACAGCTTTTTCTTATAAGTTTTGTTTAAGTTCTATAGGATGTTTCAGGACCAGAATCATTGCCTTCTGGAATCCCCTTTATAGCTTTTTATTTTTTACTTTTCGTTATATATGGTTCCTTTGTAACAAACCTTTTTTGAATACCCCTACTCTATCTTCAGTGTTTATATTGAATTCTTTGGTTACATTTTTGAAGTACTTTTTATTTATTCTATTTTCTTTCTCAATTTTCTTTTAACTGCACTCAAAGACCCTTGATCTTTCTGAAAAAGTTCCTCATTTTTCATTATCGCTGCTTTTCACATCTTAATGTGGCTTGTTAAGTATGCTTCTTTTTATTTCTTTGTATTTTGGATTGAGTTTTTAATGTCTTTAGTTGGTCAAAGGTGCCAATGGCAACTAGAGGATTCTTATTGCTAATAAATTGGTATTGAAGGTGTAATGTGTTACGAAGCAAAAGTAAATTTACTCTGTTTTTATTTGACATATAATTGTGTAGCACACCAGTTTTTATCCATGGTGTATGCGTTCATAGGGAGGTAGTGTGGTTCATTCATTGTGTAGCTTTTTGTTCTTAATGTTATTACCCAAAATTCAACACTGGTGGCAAATGACACATTTGGTAGCATGTCTTTTTGCCCATGGTATTCTTTGCAACTGTGGACCATTTGTTCAACCAGTTCATAGAGCATAACATGAAAAGAAGCATATTTACATTTTTTTCTATGAATTTTCTTTATTATGAAAATAATATTGGAGAGGATTTTGAATTGTAGAAAAGTGAAAAATGTGTGTGAAATAAAGTAGGTTTAAACCATAACTTATGAATATTATTGTCTCATCCTCTACCAACTGAGTTTTTATGTGCTACATTTTGACCAGGTCATTTTGCAGCTTGATCTTTGCCGTAAGTGTGTCACTGTTTTCCCAGGTCCCTGTCGTTGGTGTGTGATGTTAGTGCACATGTTTTTCACTTCAAGTTGTTTTTAACAAATGTATACAAATCAGTATTTACATATGTTTTGAAAGAATGGTGTTAATGATGGAAATGACCCAAGAGGAAACTCTTGTAACCAAAACAAGAGGATGTGGAAATAGCTGGAGTGTAAAATGAAGATTGTTTGGACCACTGGACCACACAACGTAAAGAAGAGAAATCTGCTTCAGTGACCCCTGTCATTTACTTCCACAAGTTCTAAAGTGACAGCAGAACCAATAAAATTTTTTAGCAATATTGAAATGCATGTTGTCGTTTTCTTTCGAAAAAAACTGTTTTATCAAGCTGCAATAGGAGCTTCATTGAATAGTTACTTTCACATTTTTAGTCCTCTAAAAGGCACCAAACATTGTGCATTTTCCACATTAAACATCATATAAATTTAAGGCTAATAAATTGGAAATTTAATATTAGCATTGTTTTCTTTATTCTCAAAAGGGCAAGAAGAAGAGATGGGAGGTGGAGAACAAAGACCAGGATGATGGTGATCTGGAAGACACAGTTGATTATGAAAGCGCAATGAATTTAAGACCTTCCAATTTTACTGGACCACTTCATACATATCTTGGAAAAATACCCAGTTCTCTCCAGGTGGCTTCAGTAAGCCTTTTTTGAAGCACAATTAATATGACTTATAAGGAAAAGAAAGTATGACTGGAATAAGAAATGTCATTATTGCTATGAAACTATATTGCATAATTCAGTGCTTTCATTTTATGGTAAAATATAGTAGATTTAACTGTGTATGCTGGATGAATTTGATTTGTATTGTTTAAGATAAATAAGTGCTCAAGCTTGAAAACTTTGTGGTATGAGCATGCTGTTGTGTAATAGGCCAACATTGTATGGATACTTCCAGTAGGTTTTTAATCAGTCACAATAGGCAACAAAGAACTGTGTAGTAAATATTGCTTTTTGTAAAAACAGTGGGTGAGATAAAGACTTGTTGTATCTTTGATTGAGGACATACATGAGAGAAGCAAACATAAATAGAAGGCCCATGTCATGATTTTGGTGCAGTTTTAAGAAGTTGGAGGAAGACCCAACATTAATTTACAGCAAAAGATGAAGATAATAGATTTAGGTATTTAGGTACAAATATATCAAGTGATGGAAAGTGCATAAAGGAAGTTAAAATTAAAATAGCATAAGGAAAGACAGCGTTTTGGAAACACAAAAAATCTTTTAAAAAGCAACCTTAGTATGTCTCAAAAAAAGAGGACGATACTCAGTTATATCTGGTCTGTGGTAACATATGGCAGTGTCTAACAGAATATTAAGTTATATCTGGTCTGTGATAATATATGGCAGTGTTTAACAGAATATTAAGTTATATCTGACCTGTGATAGCATATGGCAGTTTCTAGCAGAATACTAATACCCTTGCATTTGATTAAATGGTATTTTTAATGGTATTTTTGTTATCACGTATTGTTTATATAATTCCGCAGGTCGAGAATATCTTGAGGCTTGATTTAGCCGAAAGATTCTTGAAACAGGAAAGATACTTCAACACAAAGTATTTCAACAAAGGTCGGAGAAACCGCATGGAGTATGAATTAACCCGCACACTTGGATTCCATGGAACTTCACAGGATAACGTAAGAAATATAGGTAAGATACAGCAATGGATAGGAAATCCTTTGCTCACTAATGTATGGCAAAAGCCCGTTAACGGTTTAACCACATGTTTGTATTCCAGTTTGTGATAGTCCGATTTACTAAATTTAACATTCTTTCTAGAAGCTTTTTAAAACTTTTTTGACGCACATTAAAGGAAATTCGATGCCTTCTAATTTTCAGGCTTTTTTAATTTCAAATATTCAAAAAGATTATTTTACAATTTTCAACCTTTTTTCGTCACGCTTTCTCCAAACCCGTGTGGACGGACATTTTGACCAATCCCGACTTATGGAGCACAGTCTACCATTAAGTGATGACTTGCATTGGCACATACTTAAAAAGCAGTGTATTAGCATCGTATCGTGCAAGAGGTTCCCTGCTTAAGTCTCAGTCCCAGGAAGTACTGTGCCCAATTCTTTTGTTTATTTTCAGTGGCAGATTACTAAGTTTGTACTTGCTTTGGGAGAAAAAAGAGCAAATAAAATGATTTTTTAAAACAGGGGCGATATGGAAAAGACAAGGATAAGATAAAACATTGGACTGGAGTCGTGGCCATCCTTTTAAAGGCTGAAAAGGATTGCCGCAACAATCCAGAAGATGAGAAGGGCAAGGACAAGTATTAGACACAGTAAAGGAAAGGGTTTTGTAAGTGGACTAGGAATTAAAGCTGCATAAAGTCTCTTTAGGACAGCGTAAGGTTTGGTTTTAGCTTTGGGTTCTTCTAGGTTTTATGTATTGGCTTGTCCATTTGCCCATTACCTTAAAAGAAATTTCACATCTGTTATCTGTGATACCTAAGGGAAAAAAATTTCGTAACAAAGATTTTTCAAATTTTGCAAAGTTTTTAACCAGTACAAGACTACTATTAAAGGCTGACACGAAAGTACTCGTTCAAAATAAGTAATTTTGATGAAAAGAGTTGAATGGTATGATAATACATGGCGCTGGCATACGTTCCTGGGGGTTTCTTACTTTATAGTAAGAAACCCCCCAAAATATTTAAATTAAAAAAACTAATTTGTGATAATTGTGACTTACTGTACATGTTTTCTGGCTATATGTACATAGTTGTATTACCAAAATTACCGAATATATATACATATAATAAGGAGAAAAAAAGTCATAGTCTACACTTTCCATCTCAACAAGCCAGTTTCCTGATACTATTCACTCTTAAAGATATGTACAAGTGAAACATTCCAAGTTGGAATACTTTGCTTTACCCAAGGGAGTGACTAATATCAAGATATCTGGAATAGTTTGTGAAATTGAGCATCGACTAGGTAGTTGCAACAAACATAGCTGATTTATTAGACTTGGTACTACCACCCAAAAGATACATTCAGAACATAGAATTTTTATTCTTTAAGAAAAGTTGTCTATATACAGCCTTTAAAGGTACATAACTAACAGCTATTCGACCGTTGTTAAATGTATATTATGTTTTAAATTGTCTTTGTACGTTATTTGTGATTTGATACAAAATTATATAAAATGTTACTGTTGATAGTTTCAGATGTTTCAGGTTTTGGAGGTTTTGATTACCACAAAGACCTTTCGCTGAAATATTTTTTAAAGAAAATATTTCAGTACATCACCTATATTTATGGAGTAGAGCCTAAAGCAGGAGGTTCCTATGAAACAGGCAATACTGACCGGTCAAGCAGGTGCTAGGTGATTCCTTCTTTAAGATTAATTGTTAATTACCCTTTTACTTTACATTTTTAGTAAGATCAGGACTGGTAATTCCAGGAAATAACAACAGTGTTCGAGTTGCGCATGGCTCTTGTTATGGTCTTGGTATATACTTATCGCCAGACCCCGAGTACAGTTATGGGTAATTAATTTTGTTTATTTTTGGTAATTAATTTTTTGCATATTGTAAGCCGTAATTGTAGGTATTACTTTTGAACAAATATAGTTTTAATTGTAAATTATCCATTTTTCGAAACGTTTTATATTGAGAGACGACCTTTATTATTAAGCTGGTGGCATAAGAATATAATTTTCACTATACACAAACATTGACACCAAAATGTTTTTTCCGCTTTCTCGTCAGCAGAAACCAACTCAACAGATACGTTATTTCTGTAAATTCATCATTTAGTTCAGGAATTATATCCATTTTCTTTTTTTGTTTTGATATAAGTTGTTTAATGTCGATGCCAAACAAAATAATTATTTTCTTTCACTGCTGTTAAATTCGTCGATTTCCCAATAATCATGATTTACTTGAAAATTACAAACACCACCTTATCATAATTAATGCAATTTTCACTGTTAACATAAATGGTATTTTCATTGTCACCATTATTATAATTTACTTTGGAGTTATCAACACCACCTTGTCATAATCAATGCCCTTTTTATCATCGGCATTGACAGTGCTACGTTTGTTTTCCAGGCAACGGGGCACATCATTATCCCTTCGTCAAACATAAATTCTATACGGATTTGTGGATAGGTAAAGATATTGGGATGGTTATATGTTATTGTTCAGGTATATAATAGAAACACTACAGTTTTTCAATAATCTATATCAGATAGCAGATAGTAGTTAAAAAGGGGTATTTTCTTTGGAAGTATCGCACCGAGGTTGTTTCTTATTAAAAGTAAGAGCCTGTCGAGTTTTACGGTATTTTTAAAAATTTAAAGTTTAAAGAAGGATGAAGCAA
This sequence comes from Morbakka virulenta, assembly GCA_003991215.1. Taxonomy (NCBI): domain Eukaryota; kingdom Metazoa; phylum Cnidaria; class Cubozoa; order Carybdeida; family Carukiidae; genus Morbakka; species Morbakka virulenta. The sequence continues at coordinate 4,759,283 of RDPX01000021.1, read as the reverse complement.
GGTGGAGATATGTGAACATAATTTAGAACTAATGTAGGATGGTACCGACAGTTCAGGTTTTTTCTGTTGGGTAGTACGTTGGCCAGGCTAGTTGCAGAGTGTGACTAAAAGCAGTAAGTATCATAAATCTCACATGTTTATCCAACAGTCCTTGCCTGGCAAAATTAAGCTAGCCATAGAGTGTGTGGTATTCAGTACTTAGAACCATTTAGATTATAAAATTTCAGCTATTGAAGTAAGTAAACATTTATCAAGCTTATTTCAATGTGCCATACTTTTGTAAACATGAATTTTTAATTTTTTATTAGGTATTGTGATACTGGTGGCACTGTACTGGTTTGTAGTGTTCTCTTAGGCCATATGTACAAGGAATATCGTACTGGTACATTGAAAATTGATTTTTTTCCTTAGTAGTTTTACCATTATCTTAATATTTGCTAATATGTGTAATATTTGCGAAGTTGTTGTGGCAGTATATGTGGATACGAGCAACGCACAAACGTATTTATGTCATCTTGTCTAGACTAAATACTCTTAAATGTGCAGTTTCACGAAAGCCTATAATATCTGATATTTTCAGCAAATGTTAGCAAACTGTGACCATTGTCAAGAGAACACTGTATAAGTATTGCGACGACTTTTCATAGGGACATACTCAATATTCCCAGGACCTTAACTTAAAATTTATTTTCACATATTACCAGTTGACTACCTCGGGCACTAAATTCACCCCAGTTACCGTCGTCATTTTTCATTACTTCTTTGCTTTCCTTACTTTCTGTTGGTGGTGGCCATGCAAAGTTTTTGTCAAGGTCCTGTAAATTCAGTAGAGTTAAACATCTATGAAAGTTTTAAATAAATTCCATATCTTTATACATGTGTGAATATTTGATAGAAGCTGCGACTAATGAGTACATCAGCACAGATTATTAATTCCAAAAAAATAGAATAGTTAATAAACTAGGTACCAATTGGCTAGATACACCCAGTCCTTTGTAGTGAAACAATTGGTTGTTTTGCCTTAAACCTGATGATTTTTCATTTGGGACCATCAGGTTATCTTGAAGTTTTTATTTAATTTTTAGTAATTTGTTTTTGGTTCTTTGTTTTGTTTTTGGTTTTACAGTTCTCAAATTAATAAGTCAATATTGTAATCGCTAGGGAACCTTTGCTGATACACAGTGTAAGCTTTCATTACAGAATTTGCAGTATTAAACAATTACATTTAATTCATTTGGAAATAGTTCATTGAACACAAGGCGTCATAACATAGTTGAAATTTTCATCTTTGCAAGACATATTTCTTTTATTTTTCTTTCTTCCGTGAAAGTTCAGAAGACTTTTCTACACAAATTAACTTCACCAAGCAGATTCTTGTTATTTTACGATATCAGATACTTGTTGAATCCTTGCCCAAAAAATGGGGAGTGAGAATGTTACTGTTCAGTGCTTTTTTTCAGGGTTTTAAATCCAGAACTATGTCCAGACGCCCCTTTGAGGCTATCTGTCATGAATAAAACAAACTAAGTACATATACATACACTTCAGTGGTGCCAGCCACAGCACTGATATGAAAAGTAAAGCCCACCATCATTAATGTTTGATTTCGTTTTACAAAACTGCTTGTAGCTTTATTTTTGTTTTCGTTTCTGCTTCAGATTCTGAAAAAGGTAACTATGATTCTTTTATTGTAAACAATGGAAAAGAAATAGTAGTTTTTAACCCCGCACAGGTAGGAAGTTTGAAATATAAGTAAAGTATATTAATATATCACACAGAATTTATGGGCTGTTCTTTTCAGTAATATGTCGGCCTTATTATTTGAACAATGTCTGACGAAAACGTAGTTTTTTCAGTACTGCCAGCCTACCACAAACTACCCCCTCTCTCCCCACACACCCACACACCCACACACCCACACACCCACACACAAATGGCGTGTTCAGCAATAAATCAATAAAGAATAAGCATGTAGTGAAGAGATAGCAAAACATTTTACCTGCCATATTCAAGGTTCCGACCAGGAAATCAAGTGGCCTACAGGAAACATTTTAGCAGATATAATGGAGGACTTTGGTCCAGAAGAAATATTCCCCATCAGTTTATCCATTGACAAGAAGGACTGGAACTGTTGCAATCAAACATTTTTCTGATAACAGTCACTTTTGACGTCAACGTTTTGTGCATCCAATATTATTGTTAAACATATCTTGCCCTTTCAAAGCGTGGTACGCATTGGGCATTGATCTTGAATGGAGACTGATTCATCAGGATTTAAAGGAAAAGGTCCTCAGCTTAGAGAATAATAGGTTTTCCTTTGACTTAACTAGAGAATTTTTTGGATTGGAAACGATTGCAGCGTTTTAACTACAGAGAAATTATAGCTTGTAATATTTCGGAAAAACACGAAAAAAGTATGAGAAAAAATGTGTGTGAAGGTGCACTTAATATTGTGACCACTTCTGTTGATGGTACCATTTGAGTATCATATTGCAAACGTGCAAAATTGTAACACCCTGCTGACTGCATCGAGGGTTTTGGGATAATTGCATCTTTCGTTTCATCCGAAGAAAGAATGCAAAAACGATTTTTCAAAAATTTAATATCTTTTTTATTTGTAGCTTTAAAAAGTAAATTACATTCTTCTAAAGTAGGAAATTTAAAGTGGGAAATTAAGGTAGGAAATTGGAGTAGGAAATTGAAGTAGGAAATTTGCATATGTTGGATATTGAATGAAAAGCCAAAAGTTTATCTTACAAACTAGTAAACACGTTAGTATGACGTCACAATTTACTGCATTGGTTGAAAATCCACAGAACAATGACTGCGATTCGTTTTTCTGAAGACATAGGATGGGAGAATGTTAAGCCATCGTGTTATTTAACAGTTGAGAAAATACTTAAACCATGAAAGAAATTTTCCAAGTGAATAATGTGGTTAATACAAATATGATTAAGATTATGTTTAGTATCTGCTATATGAACATTTATGACGTTTGGGTTCATTATGTCTGTTGCAATTTGGTCTTTAACAGAAAAAATAAACGTGACCTAAACATGAGTCATGTTTGGGTCAGGTTCTCTTTCGTGTGGTTGAGCATCATTTGTGGAAGACGCTTGGGATCCCAGAACTAATGATTTTTCTGATATGATATGAAATAAAACTATAAATACTCGGTATAAATACTTGATGAAACTTATTCTTGAAGATAGCATTGATCAATTCTCATATGTGGGTCGATAAATACTCAGATCACCAGCCCCAAACAAAATCTTCTTTTAAAGTAGAATTATGGCTACTAAATATGAAATACTAACAGTAACAATAAGCAGTCTTTTCATTTGTGTGGCATTTATCTACAGACCACCATTTTTGGCCTTATTTTCTGCTAATCTAACACTAAGTATGCGTCTTTTTTTCGTATCAGAAAATGATGCAAGATCATCAGAATAGTCTGTTGTGGTAACATATTTCTTAAAGAATTTTAGGAAATCACCATGCATGTATCATCAACATCATCGTGGACATTGTCATGATTATCATTATGAGGAGGAATATAGAAAATGTTTTTAGTCTGTTTAAATTGTCAGATTTTTATCACACTTGCCAAAGAGATTCAAAACGAAGAATCTCCAGTGCGTCGTATGCACAGACTAAGCCGCCATACGTTTTAGGGAAAGAGTAATCAGCTGAGTTTTAACTTAGATCTAATTTTAGTTGCGTATTTTATCCTTGTTTGTTTAACAGGCCCTTGACTAACAACAGACCGTGGATTCTCAACACATAAATATGTGTAAATGTTGATTATTTTTTTGTTTTGATTATTATTACTATTATTGTTGTTATTGTTATCTTTTATTATTATTTATTTTCATTATCATCTTTGTCATAATGAACATGAAAACGCATTAAGCCAGGGAATTTGATTTAATATTGTATGCTTATATTGAACGTTCATTTCAGATTTAGTAGGATTAATAGTACTTTTACGAATAGTGCCATTTTGTTTGGAGGTGGACCAACCTTAAGACATCCTTGACATATTGCTATTATTTGTTGTCGTTAGTGCTCATTTGGGGAGATGTATGCACAAAACCAGGCCATCAGTTACTCTTGTAGACAATTTCTTATGTCCTTTATGGAAAATGAACAAGCTCTTTGTTGTAACAGCAGCTGTAATAAGCAGCTTCTCACCAGTTGTGGTGGTCTGAATGAGTACGAATATGGAAGGCTGGAAAAACATCGTACACATGTCTATGCCCTACCTGCTTAAACCTTAACTGCTCAGGTTCCTTTTTCGAGACCATTCACTAAAAAGGCATTATAATTTATACGATGGCCTTGACTCATGAAGCAGCATTAATGAAAATCACAAAGTAAAGGAGATTGATGATCCTAAAGAAATAAGCATGCAAAGAAATATACAAAGGAAGTCTAAGAATAGGGGAATAAAGAGTTCGACCGTAAATTGTAAATTCTTCACACTGAAGAAAAACAAACTGCTTTTCTCACTTTGATTGACACTCGTAATCCCTGTATTGTAAATGCAGTTTGAGACTTTGATGTCACCACAAATAAATTCTAACTAATTGGGATTAAATTATTTTGAAGTTATCAGGAGTGGTAAGAACTGCTGTTGAGGTGGATTGTTAGTGATTCGTGTCTGGCACCAACCGATGCAATTTGCATTTTAGTGGTGGTTTCAACTTCGCTTCAGTAATCTGGAATATATCTGATAATGGGGATAAATGAAATTTTACCTCTCAGTATGGATTAATAATAGATTATTTGGTGATAGAAATTTACACAGAAGATGGAGTTTTAGTGATAGTGCATTGGTTCCTGTTTGTGGATTCTGCTGGTTAACTGCCTTACCAGGATAAAGCACATTATTGTTTAATGAAAATTTAGATAAGTTAATTTATTGCCATTCAACTAATGATAAGTTTCTGTCGTTGTTAGGTGTTACCGTGTTATTTGATACGCCTTGTACCTCGAGGAGAAAAGGAAAACTTAGAAGATCTTCATTCGGAAACACGTAAAATGATTGATATAAAAAGCGAAACTGTAAAAGAAAGACAAGAGAGGCTGAAAGCCAGGGTATGATTTGTATTCTTGTGTTTCGTTAAGCAGTACCGTTATTGCAGCACTTTCACCCTACTGTGTAATAAATAAGATAGAATTACACAATATAGGCTGTGAAGTATTTTGTGGAGTTATTATCCAAGCCGGTTTAGGACACAGCAGAACTCGTTTTTTGACAGTCCAAAAAGGAATGCGCTAACTTATGGATGCAAGTTTTGGTAGTTAAGTAAAGTATTAGTGCGTCTCAAGAGGCTGTACAGTCCTGTCTGTGAAGTTATTACCAACCCGTACTGGAACACATCAAAACTCGTTTCTTGACAGTCCAAAACCGAATGCCTTAAATTATGGATGCCATATTGGGGAGATTAAGTCAAGTTAGTATTAATACGTTTTAAAAATAGACTCTGAAGTTCAGTTCTTTCAACAGGAGTTTTCATACAACTCTTGTATATTAGTTTTGGTTGCAATTTTTACCCCTGTTGATATAAGCGTTTGTAACTGCACCCAGGCATCAATTATTTAGAACATTTGAAACAACAAATGAATGTCACCTGTCAGTCCTTTCTGCAGCTGTTTCCTTCTGTATTGCGCTGATGAACGTTTTTCTTTACCTCACGTTTACACTTGCGACGCCTCACCATATAAAATATTCACTGCTTCTGGGCCACAATGTGGCTACAGCTTAACGACGAAGAAACACTGAATACTATCTATGGCTTTCCCCCCAATTTGCATTACTTTTCATTTTCCTTCTAGCTAATGGCTTTTAACCCTAGTTTGACCTGAATCCTTTACAGTCTAAAATGAAGCCATCCCTTCCGTTTTGGATTCAGTCCCTTGCACTAAGTTTGTTTACACCCTGTTTATAAATTTTCCTAATCGTGATTCTCGATTACATATATCTCAACGCCTCCCTGAATAGTATCGTATGCAATGATCCAAGGATATGATAGTTCCAGGAACCACAAGAAATATTAATTGCCCTTTATCCCACTGTATTAGGGTGAGTGAAGGGAAGGGGACCGCCTGAAAATGGTTGAGTTATTGTGAGATAGTAATTGTAGAAGATACCTCGCACTGCATTGTGACTTAAAATACATACAATTATTGGAGTAGTGAAACCAGTATACATATGAAGCATTTTTTGGATGTTTAATAGGCAAATAGTAGAGCAGGAAATAGCAAGCTATCATACTTGCTTGCATACATAACGTCCATACATACATAAGGGCCATACATACATAACGTCCATACATGCATACATACATACATACATACATACATACATACATACATACATACATACATACATACATACATAAGCTTTTGGCGTTATTATGTGGTTTAGCTTTTTGAACTTTATGACAGTAAATTCACGATTCCTTTTTTCCGTCATTCACCATGCGCTTGAAATCACAGGGATCCAAATAACAGTTGGACGTTGGGTATTGGCTGAAAGTTTGGGGAAAAATTACAGTGATTAATTTAGCCTTGTGGGGTCAAAAAATACTTTGACACTACAAGGCAACTTATACATTAAAAGTTGAAAAGTTTAAACAAAGTACAGTAGTGCCCAAGTGGTGAAGTCAACAGCTTACCACGCAAGAAGTTCAAATTCGAAGCGCAGTCACGTTTTTGAGAATACTGCTACACTACTGAGATTGTATATGTTTTCGGATAGAATTGGGAGAGAGAAGAAATGAATAAATTAAAATATTAAAAAGTACGAATTACAGAGACAAAAAAGTCAAGTAGTAGAAGTAACCGTCTGCACTAAAAGGGCTTCATTATAAGCTTGTCTTATAATGAAGCCCTTATAAGGACTTGACTGACAATGTTTAGGCAGTGCTTTTATTCTTAGCGCTAAAACTTTACTTTCTTTCCATATTTCATAGGCAGCAAAGTTTTTACCATATGGTTTTGGACCGTCCTCGAAAAATGGACCAAAAATGGTAGTAGAAGATGTAGCAGACTCGGACGATGACGAGGAAGAATATGGAGAATATCAGGTAGTTATTTTTCATGGAAATTCTTTTTATAGCCTTTTTGACAGCTTGTACCACTCAAGTACAATGCCACATACGTCCTTTGTAATCGGTACTTTTCTTTTTATGTGGAATCAGTCCGTCACTACTTATCTTAGATATGGCAGGAAATAAGAATTTTCACTTTTTAGGCAATAAAACTTTTAGGTTTTGTGGTAACCCTTTATGATCTGAAAAAGAGTTCACTGTCTATTCAAGAGTCATATTAAACATTAGGTAGGAAACTTATTCAAGAAATCAACTAGGAGTCAAGTATGTGCCTTGGCCCTAAATAATGATTTTTGTTCCGGTCACAGTCAAGATAAGCAGCCAGTTAGAACTTAGCACCATTTAAGGGAATACTTTTGAAAAGTGATCATAAATGGTATACAATTAAAGGTTTTATTGTTATTGTTTTCTATAAAAAACACTTGAGGAATTTCATGTTTCTTGGAGCTGGAACCGGACAGCCTTCCATAATTAACCATTTCCTGCTGTACCAACAGAGGTTTTTGAGCTGAATTTTAGCCTTCTTTTGAGAAACCTACAATTTTAAACTTATTTTAAACTTGATATCTAAGTGATCGTTGCCTTTTTGTCATGGAAGGACTAAAAGCCCAGTAGTCGATTTTACTGCTACTTTTGTGGTTTCATTTAAATATTTTATTTAGCCAGATTGGAAAAACGACCATTAATTATGTGGCAGGGTATTAACTATTATTCACCTTTTGGTCACTCGTGACCCATGAAATAGTTTGCTTGTTAGAGAAGAAATTAATCAGTTTTATTACGTTACTTTTATTATGAATAATAGTGCTGTTAACTATTTTTCAATTAATCACTCATTTTATTGTGGGTTCTATGATGTTCAGTATTGCAGACTCTGTCATGTTTATCTCATGTAGAAGAATTTTCCATGGCTGCCACGAACCAGACACGAAACAGCACAACGGCTCGATGGTGAAGAACACAATAGCCAATACCTTTGCTGCTTCTCATCTCATGACAGCGTCTTGAAAAAGGAAGAATTGTTTATTCCGTATATTACATTTGTGTATCTTGTACATTTTTAGCGTTCATCACGGTTGATGCATGCATCGGGTCCATATTGCATACAAAAATGAAAAAGGAATTGCTAACATTCCAAAAATTGTCATCATGCTTCATGTGACCCCAAGGAATTCGATACGTCAGTTTCATCTGATTATCATCAGATGAAACTGAAGTATCGAATTTCTTGGGGCGACATGAAGCATTAATGACAGAGTATCTTACTCTGTACTAAAAGGTGCGGAATCTATCTGCATAAATTCGATTGAAGTGCATAGCTGATAACTACTGCTGCTGGAGCTGGTCTGGTCACCAGAAATTACTTATTTTTGGAATTCTTTGAAAGCCAACGTGTGGCTTGACTTTCCGTTTTCTTTTTTCCAGCACCACAAGCATAACGTTCGTCAGGGCACATCCTGAAGCAAACTCACTATAATCCAGCTGGGATATCTAGCTTTACTAGTGTCGTTAGTAATACAGGATTGCAAACGGGATGGTGACGTCATAATTCCAAAAACAATTGCAAACTAACTCAATTCGGCATGCATAGTGTTATCTAATTATCATACCAGAGTTATATTTTGTTTATGCTGCCTAGACTGAAGCACGTGTATACTGCTTTTTTCGCCTTAATTAATATAGACATCGTGTCAAGCTACACATGTCAAATTTGTTTTTCAATATTTAGCATGTAACGGAAATGAGCCTATCACGAGGCAGCTCAAGAATCATGTAGCCGGTAGTACATCTGAACCATGATCACGGGGAAAAAACACGGAAAAACCTGAAAGAAGAACCATACGACACAATCTTTTGTAAAAAGAACTATTTTTTTCCTTAATATTTTTAGGGCCCCTAAATTGTTTGGCCCAAGAGCATATGCGCTACATGTGCCACATGCGCCTTGGTTACTTCACCCCTGGTTATTATTAGGAGGGGGTAATTCGATAAAGTACAGAAAATCTGTTTTGTACAGAATACCCGAACAGAATGCCTGCAGACCGAAATAGTGGTTTGCAGAAACATGAGAAAAGTGGGATAATTTAGAGGAATTTTTTCATAACGTTTTTCTGTCAAAATAGAAGCCAACATTACCACTTGTTCTGGTACCCTGTCGCTAGATCTCACAGAGGACTTTTTGTTGTGTGTCAGAGAAAAAATAGCTCTTCTATTCAAATTCTGTTTAATTATATTAGGTTTATTTAACTTTTATTGCTAGATTGGTCCTTTCGTAGTGGTTAGGACAGTAAGCTTTGCCTTATATTACTTTAATTTTGTTTTTAGGTAGAGAGATACAAGTGAAAGAACTTCAAAGATTAAATTTTATTCATCAAAATGTGCTAACAAATTTATTCGGCACGGATAGTTGACAATTTCTATCCATGTTGCTTTCAAGATTACTACTGCTGCCATTGCGTTTCCAGGAATTGAAGAAACTTTTTACTTTCACTAAACGCATACTGTCGGTGCAGAGTACTACACTTAAATGACAATGCCTTAGAATTAAAGAACGAAACACCTCAAGAACACTATTTTGAGTTCATTCCTTATTGTTAATAGAGGAAACTGTTTACAAATGCATCACCTTTGGTAACAAAGGGAATTTTTGGATAGCCTTTACTGCATAGTACCATGTCTCCCGCTAGTTGTAACGTTTTCGTTATCTCTACCAAGGGTGTGTTTTCTTTCTTACACAATGTTCGGATTACTCTGCAGCTGCGACCTTATCCAGAAGTTTTAACCAGGTGGCCATCCTTTGTCTTGCATCATATTTCATACACTGATGTTCCTGTTTATTGTTTAATGCTGTGCGATCAGAGGTAGTTTGACCATGGGACTCTGCCTAATATATATATATATATATATATTCACCTTAAGTATTGGTATATTATTGGTTATAAAACTCGGCCAATATGTATTTTGCATTGCTATGCGTTCATCTTGGATTTTGAGGTCATCTATATTTACTTGCTTTTCTCCTGAGCCAGCGCAATTTTTTTAACCTTTTCCCAACCAATAATATACAGAGCTCTTTGACAATCGTAAAACATGGACTGGATAAAGGTTATTTGCGGACAATGTTTTTATTGTAAATAATAATTACAGCACTGGATACCGTCACTTGGCAAAGACTTTGAGAATTGATAGCGTTTGTCATTTGTCGTTTCTTTAAAAGATGCACACTGCAAAAAGTTTCATTTTTCTAGCCATTTAGTTATACACTGTTGGAGTATTTCTCCCAGTAGTTAGCAAATTCAATTAAACCAAAAAAAACATTGATAGACCTCGACTCAGTTTTTGTGGTTAAGCCCGCCGTAAAAAATTTACTTCTCTTTTCAGTTTATTTTGACTGCAGTTATTCAGATAATTGATAGACATACTGGTTAGTGTCGTTTAATGCGTCTTTTTAAACTAATCCCAACCTGTGATGGATTAAGTCGAACGGTATGACGCCTGGATGTCTGAATTTTTGCTTTCAGAGATTTGAGTTTTGGAGATATATATATATATATATGTATATATAAACGTTTAAAATAATTATAGCTAATGTCATGGTTCCCTGGGACGAGAAGCTGAACTGGTTCAGTTAAGTTTTGGATCTCATAGTTCCAAATACGTTGAACGAGTTCTAATGTTGCGTGTTTTTTCTTTGTGAGAAACCTTTTAATCCACTTGGGTAAAATGTTGTTCCCTTGAGTTTTCAGTGATTGGCAATACAATGTTGAACTTGATGAAATGCCAGGTATTTGGTGTAAAAGCCGAAACCAAACAATTGTGCAACGAATTATCCTGCACGTGTGTTGTCGTCAAAGTCATATATGAAGTCTATCTTTAGAACATTGCATTGATTGTACATAATTTTTTCTTCTCATTTGTTAATTTTTTTTCGTAGATGGTAAAAATTAATACTATGCATTTTTGTTATTCCTAAGAAATCGTCAATAAATGTTAATAGTAATTGATGATAAGAAATAGGTAATGATAATGTAAATACACTTTTTTTGTAATTAATATAGAAAATAATTAAATGCGAAAAGTTACTCCTTTTGTTACGTTAGCTCTTTGAATAATTTGATATTTGTGTAGTATTTGGAAAGTAAAGTATTTATTAACAAAATCTTGCGAAATAACGTAGGGCTGCTAAATATTTGTTTTTTTAGCGCTACACCTATCATCCAAGTTTATTTTTACATCATTTGTAAAAGTGTTTTCTGGAAATATTTGGATCTCTCCCCCAGTCGAAACACATGTGTTCACATTGTAAGTAAAAACATTGTCAAAGTTATTCTGTGGCCCAAACGTAACCATTGACATTAGGAGATAGTTGATAGAAACTGAAAGACAAAGGCAATTGCAGCTACACTCTAGCCACACCTTTAATTTTGTAGTTAATCCCGCCCAATAAATAGGAATGCTGAATAACTACCAATTAGAGCTGCATCTACGTTCTTTTGCATTTTTAGTCGGAACGAAGAGCAGATTTTTATTTGAAGGTTAAATAAAAATAAAAATAGATGCTTTCGCAAAATGAATTGGAGCAAAACGAGGTCGAGAAAAACAGATTATTTGTACAAAAGTTGGACAGTATGAACAAAGAAAAGTAGTATACGTGCAAAAAAAGGCTGAAAGCTACAGCATTTGGGAGTTTTTGCACACTTTTGACTTCCATTTAAATGTGGTTTCGTAGCATGGTGATAAATGTAAACATTATTGGTTAAAACCAGTCTTGTAACGAAAACTACATTAAACTAGCAGAAAAATCCAACGGTGCCAGGAACATTTTATCGCAATCTTACTCTATCCGGAAAGTACCTTTTCACTGTCTCTACCAAGGCTGTATTTTTTTCTTGCACAGTGCTCAGATTACTCTGCAACTGCGACCTCATTCAGAAATTTTATCCAGATGACTATCCAGTGTCTTGCATCATTTTTCACGCACTGATGTTTCTCTTTATTGTTTAATGCTGTACGATCAGAGCTAGTCTGAGTATGGGTCTCTCCCAATGTTTGCATATATAAACCTTAAGTATTGGTATATCATTGCCCATAACACCGCCTACATGTATGTTTGGAGATGAATTGTTGAAACGTGATCCGGAGAGTTCCTTGATACAAAATTTGCGGTAGCTACGTTACGTTGAAAGTTTTTTTGACTGCAGACTTATCTTTTAGAATTGGCCAGTGTGGTCATCTTTTTCGGTCCCTAGACGATGGAACAAAAATCACAGCCTATATTCAATGGAGGGCTCAAAAGTACCGAGACACCAAGTTGAGGTTTCTGAACAATTTGATGACGAACCCACATGACTCCATTTTTGGCCCTGGCAACTTAGCCAAGGGCAAAATTGAAAATTAACACAATCTTTGTTTGGCAAAGGGCTGCAAATTATCCTGACGTGAAATGTTAGGTCTTTGTAGCGTTTGGTTAAACCCAATTTTCGAATATTGGTCTGTCTTTACAGAAGGGCACACATGGCCCCTCGTTTCGGCCCTGGTTACCACCGCAAAGTCAACATGTGCCGAGCGCCCAGATCCCCGACCCGATTTCGGGACCCCCGATTGCCATTCGGAACTCGGTTGAAAGTCGGGGATGGGACCGGGTTCCCCGATATATTGATTCAGGAATCCCCGATCCCCGAAAAAACCCGGTCGAAAACCACAGAAATGTTTGTGTAAAAGGTTTGTCAAGTAATTAATCAGATTAGTAAAGTTACGCCACAGGTGACACTTTCTCAGTTTTTTCACTTCACTTCACCCATTGATGATTGAATGAAACTGATCATTGTTTGGAGGTGTTAAGTCGATTTTGACGCAATCATTCACAAACAAAAATACGTTCAGGCAGCAGCCGAAAGTTCGTTTCTTGTCAAAGCCACCGTGGCAATCCCAAAATGGGATATTGAAAAGAAAATTAAAAGTGAAATATAAAAATTAGTTTAAAATATTTCAGGGAAAAGTGGTACCTGGAATTCTTTTCGATTCATATACAACGATAGTGATAACAAAATTGAGAATTTCACAGCGAGTTCGATTTGTAAATCTTTGTTAATTTATCGTCCTGTGCACGGAACAAAAGCCCTTCTGGAACACCACGTGAAATGTGCAAAAATACAATGTGCAACCTCAAAGGGACAAAAACATAACGTGCAAAACCAGAAAAGAAGGACAAAATTTCGATACACGAAGCGGATCGTGTAAAGCTAAACCGGAAAGTTGTGCTTTGGTCAGCTAGGAATTATAGACGGCTGAGCATAGCTGAAGATAGTGGATTTTTGCCTGTTGTGCAGGATTTGATTAATATTGGACATACGTAGGGACCTGTAGACGCTAATGGGTTAATACGGCGCCAATTGGAACGGTAAATTGAGCGAAAAAATGATGGTCTTTCTTCTCTCAGAAAATCTCTATTGGAAGGATTAAATTTGAAATATGGAGCCAAATTAGTATGGTGGCATCTTGCTGGGACCATTCTGGCCCCGACATCTAAGGATGACGAAATTAAAAATGCCTCTAAGCATATTACCAAAGAACTAAAACAAGTTTTAAAAGACTTTGAAATAATTGTGAATAAACTGAATCTGAATGATGCTCAGAAGGGAAATCACAACATACTCGATGAGGACGGAAAATCACAACCACGAAAACGCAGAAAAATTGGACGATTCTATGATGAGTGTAGCGATGACGAAGAGTCACAAACTGATGATAATAAGGACAAATCAAATTCTGTTGTTGACAAATATTTTAATGCTGATATGTAAGGTCGAGAGATTGAAATTCTACCGTGGTGGAAGTCGGAGGGTGCAACTGAAAACCCTGAACTAGCAATGATTGCACGAAATGTTCTTGCCATTCCAGTAACTAGCACGGCATCAGAACGTGTTTTTTCTTCTGCTGGATTGACTTTAACATCCAGAAGATCGAATCTATATCCTGATCATGTAAATGAACTTTTAGTAATTAGGGACTATTTCTAAATTTATTTATGTAGTTTTAAATTTGACTGATTCACTTTTGATTTTTTTTATCTAATTTTGTTTTATTTGCTGCAATACAATGTGATATTGTTTTGATATTATCATGGAAATTTACATTGTATAAATATTGTAAAATAAATGTCATTAACTAAAATATGTATAGATTTTTTAATGGATTTTAGACTATAGCTTGTTGTTTTGCACATATAGTTTTTGGAAAAAAATCAGGGATCGGGGGTCCCCGAACCTCCAAAGTCGAAGCGGGGATCGGGGCCCCCAAATGGTCAGCGGGGCGGGGACGTGGCCGATTAAAATTGCGCAGGGCGGGTATGGGGGCTTACATTGTATCCTCCGCACACCTCTACCACGGAGACGAAATTGAATGCCCTTGACTCTGTCAGTCCTAAGCAAATTGCTTTCTCCACCTCACACAGCAAGCAAAATAGCACGAGTGACAGAAAGTATTAATTAAACACGTTAGTTAATTTGCTTTTGATGGAGAAAAGCAAATTGCTTATCAATAATTCACCGCATACGGAAGAAATTTACTTATGCTGAATGGCAAGAGTGATACTTTGCTTACGCAAAATGCTCTCTGGTGCGCCTAGCGTGCGCCTATTACTACCTCAATGACGCCAAGTTTTTCTTTTTAGTTGTTCTTCATCCTAATCACCCTTGTGAACTTTGGAATATTTTTGTTCCTCTGTTAATTGTCATTAATTTTTCACGTCCATGACTACGGGCAGAGACAAGTAGTGGCTTTCGACCTTCCTAGGAGTAAACAAGAATATAATAAAGCAGCCATAAACTATTTTACAGCTTGTATGGGCAGAACCTTTTTAATTGCGACTTCTTGTAGTCAATGTATCGCCTACAGAACTCGTACTGAACACGCGATGAGTAAATGTAAATTTAAATACCTGCATTGTTGGATGTAAGCGATGCTATTTTGTTAAACGTTTCTTTGGGTAAGGTCTTAAGGTAGCATAAGCGCTTTCACCAAACATATCCAACTTAAGAAAACGAACATTCAACAAACTGCTTTTTGATTAGTAGATCACAGAAAGGGTTTCACCAAAGCAATTTGACTTCGAGTGTTGAAGTGGGTTGGTGCGCTCAGTAGATTTATGTTGTCGAAGTTTATTGGGAGAAATTTTGACGAGCCTCTTACAAAAGTTGATATTTATCTTTAATCACCTGATAAATACTGTATTTTTTTTCGAGCTGATAAGGCTTTAAATCGGTAGCTTCAACCAAGTCAGTGATGCCAATGATTTCTTATTGGGAATTCCTGTAATTTAAATGGTAGCCAACATTTAAAGAAGACACTTGACTCTTCATTTTGCTACTTTAATTCTTTTATAGTGTTATTAACGTGGTCGCATTTTTATTAAATATTCACGGTATAACGCTCAGTCCGAGGGCTAATAGCGTTGTAGAAGACAGTTGAACCGAACTCGGACGTCTACTGGCTGCTGTCTCTGTCGTCATGTGAGGTTTTTGAGTACTCAAAAACTGATTTACACAAAGGGGCCATTTGCTTATATGTTCATTCAAGGTTGTACATTGATATTTTAAAGACAAGTGAAGAATATAACTTCAACCAAACTGGACGCGAACCAATACTATTGGCTATTTTGTTTACCTGCTCTGCTTACTGAGTTACTGGCCCCACATTTTNTTGGTGCGCTCAGTAGATTTATGTTGTCGAAGTTTATTGGGAGAAATTTTGACGAGCCTCTTACAAAAGTTGATATTTATCTTTAATCACCTGATAAATACTGTATTTTTTTTCGAGCTGATAAGGCTTTAAATCGGTAGCTTCAACCAAGTCAGTGATGCCAATGATTTCTTATAGGGAATTCCTTTTAAAGTAATTTAAATGGTAGCCAACATTTAAAGAAGACACTTGACTCTTCATTTTGCTACTTTAATTCTTTTATAGTGTTATTAACGTGGTCGCATTTTTATTAAATATTCACAGCAGGAAACCGAAGCTACTCTCTTAAATGTGGAGTTAAAAGAGAATAACTTAGAGGCTTTACTGTCGTGATTATCACTCGAAAAGAAATACCCCTCAGTTTTAGACATCTGACAAAAAACATCTGTTACCATCAGCTGCCTACTTTTTCTTTTCGTCCAACAACAAACTTGTTTACTGAAACCATTCGCACTGGTAATTATTTGTAACCTTGAAAAGTGTTTTGGTCAAATAATGTGCTGAGTTATAGAAGACGTATTATTATTTTTAAAAGACACGTTATTCACTGTTTGACTTAAGAAGGGTAGCGCCTGGATCTGTGTCTTTCAAAAATCCCAAAATTTTAATCGCCCTTTATCAAGAAAGATGGTTCGTCTTTAATGAAATCTCTGTAAACAACACTATTTCCGATTGTAAATATTAGTATCATTGACTGAATTTTCTAGAAAAAAAACAAAGACAGAGCCGATGGCAGCTTCATTTTTGTTTTTTCATTAAAGCAGGTTGACACACGACAAAACAAAACGAATGCGTGGTTGAATAAAAGCTATCCTGCAATTTCTGTGGGTGTGTTTTTTTAAAATTTTCAGATGCTTGTACCAAGGTGAATGTTTTGAAACAAATATAAGAATTACAATACAGTACCTTTAAACTATAGTGTAATGAAAGATTTACCTGTCAGTTTCAGAAAAATGTACTGTTGTTTTGTTGGTAAAATTGAAAAGTCATTCCTGGAGTAAAAGTATTATATATCTGAACAATAGAGCTTACCTGCTTTATGTCAAGTAGAAACGGTATTCTCTTCCACACAATAATTTGGTACACTTGGATCTTCTGACACAATTTTTCTTTACGCCGTTTTGGTTTGTTTGAAGTAGTTTAGTTTTATAGTCAAATAACCTATGAAAATGGTAGATATAACTTTTAACATTTTTTTCTTCTAATTATTTCTGTCTGATCCATAATTCATTTAATTGGCCGCAAAACAGAAGACGGTATCTTTAAATGTGAAGCGCCGTCAGTAGTTGCCTTGAATTATTAAGTTTTACTGATAATATGTCCTGTGCTTGTTAGCAGTGGGGTTTTCTTAAAAAGTACATGATAAAGATTATTATATTTTCTGTGCAATGCAAATATTTGTTTTATTGTTCACTCCAAAGCGCAGTAGTATTGCTGGTTTGCATATAACAATGCGAACGATAGTTGAATTATCTTAATAATGACATATTTGGGTTTACTATTTGTATCCCTTTTCATGGAGTTTGTTAACATTTGTTTTTTCATTTATTTTATTAAAAATGATAACACAGCAAGCAATGCTTCAGGTCTACATAATAAATTCTGTTTCTTCTGTTATGTTTCCTTGGTTAAGATTTCATTTGCACTCAAAGTACTAGGTTAAAGGTCCAATCAACAAAACAATATAACTCATAAATATATATATATATATATATATATATAGCATTAGAGTAAAACACTCAGAAAACTTTAGCCAAAGATGGAACTGGCCGATGAAATGACAATAATGGGACAATCCATACATGAACAATCCCCACCACAACACAAAGGGCAACACAACGAAAAACATAAGAATGAACTATTTGCAGAGAGAAATATATATATATATTTATATATATATATATATATATATACAATCTTCTGTCGGCTTTACTCTTCTACTCAGTACAACTACTTCAACTATTTTCCACTTCTACACACCAAACTCTAAATCTTTCTCTTCTACTACAATACGTACAGTTCTTTTGAGTTTCCGTCTATTTCAGATAGCTCCAAATCATTCATAGAGGCAGCAGGACATATTGCTACAAACTGCTACGCGAGACTGTATTCTATAGAGCGGAGTGACTTTTTAGCCTTAGCTTGCACCCATTTTAGTTACGGAGTCTCGATAAAACAACAGTGGTAATGTTATTTCATTACCACCCCTGTTTTGTGAGGGCAACATGTGGTGGACAGTCCCTACTGTCGCTCCGTTTAATACTACTCTTGTCAACACAGGACTCAGTTAGTCGATATACTAATGAATTGTGCCCAGGTTATAGTTCGGGACATCTACTTCTATTTTTATTTTTTATAACAGTTGTAATCAAATGAACGGCCGAAGTACCAGGCGCACCGTCAATGGTCAAGGGGGATGCATTTCTGTTTCTCCCAACCTGAGACTGTGTGTGGTAGTACTGGCTTTAGACAGACCCAAGAAAAATGTTTAGCTTCAAAATATACTCTCTCGTTAACTTTCAGTAGTTTTAGAGTTCTTTGTTTCAATTTTTCTCATTTGAATGCTTCCTTTTATTTTTGAGGCAATCCTCAATTACAGTGCGAGTAAACACGATCTTCGTGTTGATGGCTATCTACGTTTTTCAGACTGGATTTTACAACTCATCTTTAGAGTGTTGTTATTTTTTCTCAAAAAGGTTTTACAACCGATTTAGTACAAAATCTTGAATCTAAAAATAAGATTTTCATGTGCTTTTGACTCTCTTCTTCAGTCAATTGTCACCTATTTTTTTTGTACCTCATATAATAAATTTTTCTGTAAATGTAGGCAGTTATTTCTCAAACAGCAAAAATTTGAAATTCTTTGGCTTCTGAGTGCTTTTCTCTATCATATGAATTGACGGTTTTTTAAGTCTAAGGTCAACTCTTTTCTTTTTTTCTACTTTTCGTAATTCCATACATTTAAAGACTTTATGCCTCCTACAAAACTCAACAAAATAGTCTTAGCTCCTCTTAACAATGAGCTCAATTTGTGAAAGTTTCTATACTGTCTTATTTTCTTGTGCGCTAAAGGTATTTTAAGAAATACATACTAGACAGCCATTGGTTGCCAAGAATAAAATGACTTTTAAACAACAAAAGATGCTCACAGCTCTTTCGAAACAATAGTGGTTACTTATCGGTGCATATCCAACACTTGTTTTATGAACATTCGTGCATTATTGGTATTGGAAATTACTTACATACATATTTCTAACATACATCGGTTGGATCAAAATCAATGTAAATTTAATAGACGCATTTTTTTTCAGTTTTGTACCTTTTTTACGCAGTTTTACCGCAGTGTACGATTTAGCCAGGCTTCAAGCCAATTCATACGCCTGCGTATTTTTACATTAGGAGAACTACACTGAATTTCCGCCTGCTACCTCAAAAGCTCTACAAAAAATTAAGTCTCCTCCACCATCAGTGTTTGTTTTTTCTTTCTGAATTCAGTATCACCGATACCAGTTTAAAAAAAGAGAAAGCAACAAATTTCATTTAAAAGATTCCTCAAATACCCCCACTAACATTTTTTATTCACTATCGATTTTTGTCAGCCCAACCTGCACCCATTATTTCTGTTTGAGGAGGGAGTGGGGCTGTCGCCGTCTGAATTCTTGCCAGGATGAAAAAGCTACCAATGAAATGAAAGGAGCTGGAAGTGTTTCACTGCTCCTAAAGAAAGAAGGAGAGTTGCATTGGGCAATTCAAATGGGTTGGTAAAGTAAAGAGGTAATAATGCCCTTGAACTTAAAAAGACCTTGATTTTAAAGCGAGTCAACACACTTTAAACCCTTTTACACGGTTGTTTTAAGCTGAATTTCTAGGAATGTTGTTAACACGACATAAAAAGGCACCTTTTCAACTTCAAGATCTTCCAGGGTCTTTTGTAGTTTCTGACGTTTTGTTTTCATGTTGATTTCATGCAAATCAACATCCTTCGAACACTATCAGCCTTTTTGCATCCTTAGCCTTAAAATCTAAAACAGTTTTTAAATGTGTTTTTTTTTCAACCAAAACTTGTGGGGTTTTTTGTTGAAAGGCCTTAATAGCATGCGATACATTTGATTTATAATAAAAATTTAGGAGAGAATGAGCTACCAAAGGAATAGATACAGCTTTCGTGTAAACCACTTTGCAATAAATTAAAACCTTGTACGTTCTGCTTCATGATCGAGTGACAGTAAAATTTAGAGAAGTGCGTGCCAGAAATGATTTCTAAGCAATCTAAGGAGGGGCTTCAGAGGTGACGTCATATAAATGAAGTGTAGTCTGTTATGATCACGCCCGTTTCCTTATTGATGCAAATATAATAACAAGTACTTAAACAAATCAAAGTGTGCAGACAACAATTTAAAAAGTCTCAATAACTACAGAAAATTGGAAGATATAATGAAACTACAAAACAACGTGTATGTTATAAAGCAAGCGCAAATCAAAATTAAAGCTTTTGTGTACAGTCCACTCTTTTTTTGGTTAAACTCGATTAACAAGACGATTTTCTCCGTAAACACTAGCCACAAGTTGTCAAAAAAAGCTTCCGACCAAAATAAGCGTGACTTTAATTGCTACATTCAAAAAAATCTGGTTTTGTCTACAAAACACTGGGGACCGAGATGAAATATCTCTTAAATTTTAATTGAAAAGTGACGCATGATTGCTAATGCGATTGCTTTATAGGTCATCACTTATTCTGTTAATCAGCCTTAGGAATAAAAATTGTAGTTTATTGCTCAAGCACTCAGGTCGATACTTAACTATATAAAATTGGGGTTAAATCACGTTTCCTAAGTAAAATTTTACTCAATAGTAATATTACGAAACTTGTCTGATAAGAAGAACTCTTATTTAAGACGCCTTTACAAAGAAAGCGCATGGCTTAGGTTCTTGTTTGGCTGGATTGTTAAAGTTTAATGATTTAACCAACACTATATTTTTAAGCATCACTTATGTAACGCTCTGTACACTGATTGAGAGAATATCGTAGTGAAGACAAATGTGTAGTATTTTTCTACCATTGTATTTTAAATCAATAAATCACACTTACATTCATTTTCAAAGTTATAAACTGAAGGTGATTGGAGTTTGTTTCAACTGCTTCCAGATTCAGTGAATCTGATATTCTGCTACACATACAATCAAATTTTGACCTTTAAGTGATGAAACGTTGTAATAAGCTCTCTAAAATATTCATTGGAAGTGGGTTGAAATGCCAGTCAACGGCTGCATGTAAATTTGTGACCTCCATGAGAACGTATTTAACCACATTGTGGAATTTATTAGCTTAGCAAATAATTCTTCTGGAAATAAAGAGTTTTTATGACAGTAAAGCAACGTATTAGTACAAATATTAGCACCCTTATCAAACCAGATATTTGTCAACAAAATTTTTATTTCAAAGGAATGAAATCATTGATAACCGATGTGTTGAAAGTAGAGATAAACAGCAGTTAAGAATTTAGCAACATATTGTTGGTTTTTTTTAAGAGTTTTTTTAAAACACAAATTAGACAAAAATATTTTAAATTTTTTTTTCAGAATTTGCTCAATTTTATTGTGTTGATCAGTTTTGTTGAAGAAAGTGACTCCTGGTCCCTAACCTAGTCTCTTACGAACGTCTTTTATTTATAACACGCTATAGTCTTTTACGAGTGTTTTTTTTAGTTTTAACGTCATTTTCCCCCAGCAATTGGGGCTCAGACGGTGCCCTTCAGAGGGACTTTGATTTGGCAGTGAGGAATTTCTTGCCAAATCAAAGTCCCTCTGAAGGTTACCGTCTTTTACGAGTGTACCACCTTACAAATATCCAAGGAGTAGTCCAATCCTGCAATTCGAACTCAACTGCCTTAAATCTTCTAGAAAATGTGACTATATAAAAGAGAACTGTTTCAAATGAAGATGACCAGCAAAGTATACCATTACTTGGGGTATTTCTAAAGGCAGTTCATAAACTACAAGAAGGGAAAAATGGCTTCGATTTCTGCAAAATAAAACATGTTAAATATTTTTTATTGGCAAGTACATTACCAGAGGTCTTTCATGCAAAAATTTGAATATTTTTGAATACATTTGGTATGCTTAATATATCTCCATTTATCTATAAAAAAATCTTGCACATGCCATCAAAACAAAAATTTATTTGATTTTTTTTGTGGTGTGATTAACTGATAACAACATGTTTATTATTGTAATATTTCCTTGTGAAAGGATAACTACGGAATAAACACACTCTAGAATTTTATTCCTAATAAATCCTTTCCCGAGTTTCCCCCCTTATCCACATAAGATTGTTGAAAGTCAACGGTAAATACTAAACTCGATAGATCAAGCTAGAAATTTTTAATTAAAAAAATCTAATTTTTCCCCTTACTTAGCATAACATACTTTGATTTCCCATCGGAGAATTGTAGCATGGTTAAGAATAGTAATGTGAGCTTGCCTATATTGACAATCTTAAAGCCAGAAATAAAACTGTAGTATACTTTATTATTTTTTTGTTAAACTGCATCCTAACCGTCTATTTTGATGGGATAAAAGAGGTCTATTATTAGTTCTTTAGATCTTAAAAAATCCCGCATAGATCAAAGAACTCTTTTTATACGGGAATCAATTTATTTAGTTATTGAAAGTTTATTGCACGGAGTTTGTGAAAATTTTTTCCTCGACTGCACATTATTTAAATACTGTCAATGTAAAGGTTAAATATAAAATCTCTTTTTGTACCCACTGCAAAGATTGTTAGCAACTTACATGCTGCAATTAAACAAATTATTCATTTGGTTTTTTTCTTTCCAATTAATTTTTCTTATTTTTTTGGCTACAGTTTCATAAAAATTGGTAAGCTTATCGCTTACCAATTTTTATGTTAGAATTAGGTACTTCCAGTTCGACGTAAGGCTAACAGACACAGATCGTGAGAAAAAAAAAATCACAAACGACGTTTTAAAATTACCGATTAACTAAATTATTCATCAAAGGCTTCTTTATATGACACTGTAACATAGTCTTTGAAATCATGCCAATATTTAACAAAGAAGAAGCATTGTGTCTATTTTCCTACTGGTGGTTCCGAAGACCTAAGAAAAATCTAAGAAACAGGTTTGCAAAAACCAGTTATATGCCTTGGAATTTAAGGTACATCTGTGATCCACTATAATTTTAAAAGTATATATTCTGTTTTTTTAATTCCTGGTAGAAATATATTAGGTGTTGCTTTCTTCGTAAACACTGAAAATAACATTTAGTTACATTTCTATAATAAATAGATAACATCGCTTAACTTTTAACATGATAATTTTTTTACCATTTTAACATCAAAAGTGAGGTACTATATAGTCATAAAATAAATAAAATTATTTTAACTAAGTCAATACCAAAAATATATGAAGTATGTACACTAATATTTGGTGTTGGAGTTGTTATCTATTTTTATACTGTGATAGTGGAATCGACTGCCTGAACTTTTCCTTTACAAGGCAGTAGAGATCTAATAGCAGAACGATATTGGCGATCCATGATTCCATATATTATTGGATTAACACCAGAATACAAATAAACTAAAGTAGCAAATACTTCTATCAGGCTTAGCTGCTTGTTGGTGAAATCGTAAATAAGCCACCAGATTGACGCTGGCAATGTGAGCAAAGCAAAAGCAAGTACTACGATTGTAACTATTTTGATGACTCTCCTGTTGTCTTGCTCCCGTCTTAACTCTGCCACGCTTTTCTTGTTATGCATGCCTTTTAAGAGCTGTCTATTTCCAATTCTCTTTACAATTTTGTAATAGCAAATTGAGATCGTGGTTAGAGGTAAAAGATATTTCAAAAAAAATATTATAAGGGAATAGGCATTTCTTACATCTTTGGTAGGGTATTCATCAGTACAAAGGGAATCTTCCACATGAAGAGCGACCATGTATGGAGTGTAGGTAAGAATTGCCACAGTCCAGATTACTGGGATGCTTGTCAAGGTGTAAAAATGTCGTGTTGTCCTGATTGTTATACTTGTAACTCCCCGATATCTTTCAAAAGCAATTATAGTCATGGTATATATAGAAACAAGTAAGAAAGAAGAGCTAAGACCGTGGAAAATCTTGCATAAAAAGTTACCTTCTGTCCACAAGTTATTTGTCAATTCAATATGGATCTGTCCAGGTATGCGAAGAGAAAAAAGGAAATCCGAGACAGCAAGATGAGTCATTAGTATTCGACATGTTGTACTTGTTCGCCATTTCTTCACTCCGAGGATGATTGCAAGTCCATTTCCCAAAACTGATAATATAAAGCAAATAGAATATACAGTTACTCTTATCTTTGTATTTGTAGACACTCCTAAAGTTGCCGAGGCTGTTTCGTTTGTTAGATTCATAGTTGAATAGTTTATTTCTTGCTGTAAATTTATTTCAAATTTCTGAAAAAAAGGCTGCTAGTTTGAAACTTATGAAGTTTCTTTGATGTGTTAGATATGCTCTTTCCTTTAAATTACCAACTGAATATAAAAGACTGATTCATTGCATAAGAATAGCTTTCGACATGGGTTACACTGTGATGTCCATTTGTTTGTTCTCACCTTGTGTTGAACTTGGTCTTAAGCCTACAAAATAAATAGTTCCTTCCTTCCATTCAATCCTTTTCTATTTTTGACATTCCTTCTAAAACCTGGTTTTCTAAATTGTTTTGATCTAAGCTTACGAGTCAACAATCACTGATAAATAAGCTGACCAAAACTGCTCTCTTTACAAACAAAGCGGTTTTTTTGAAAGTCATAAGTTTTCAAAGACTATTAAATAACCATATCTTTATGTAGTGTTAGGATGACTCTCTCCCTTTCTTGGATATTTCACACAAAAGAAAAAAGGTATCATTGTTGACGAAGCCTATTTCATAATCCTTAACTAATTGTTTGATTATTTTTGACAGGATATCAAGAAGCTATTTTTTGTGATAAACCATCTTTACAAGAAACTAAAATGACACCATGAGAAATAATCATCAGTAATTGTCAAAACATTTAATTGGAATTTGCTACGTTCATCTTGACTGATGTTTAGGAATCCAGCGCAGTAAAAGTTTCTAATGTCTTGTATTATTCTTTCAAGCTTTATCTTTCATTCATATGGTAATTCAAGGATATTGGATTGATAACTAAAGGGAAGATCGAAATTCATCTTGAATCCATCAAAGATCGCGAAACAAGGTTATGCTCTAAGAACTACAGAATAACGATTAGAAAACCAATTGCTTGTTTAAACAAGGAGCTGTTCTAAATAGAACTCGTGGAGAAAATCGATATCTGCTATTTAACTTCATAAATTTCTAAATAAAAGTATTAAAAAAGGTGTTTACAGTTTAATAGTTGCAGTCATAAAATATTTATATAGGCAATATTTACCAAAAATAAATGTCAGAATCAAAGCCAAACTGAGTATTTCTCATCTTCACGGAGTGCTAAAAAAAGGCTTTGTCCAGCATTTTATTAAGATTGTTAGTTAACTACTAGTAAACTACGGAACAGCTTCAGAGAAGACAAGATGTAAATACAGATGGTATAGGTATAAAACAAATTTCAGTCCACATTTTCAGGCTTTTCAGTCTTAATCATGCCTTGGACTTGACGATACAAAACCTGAAAACATCACCTCCAAGACAGAACCTTTCAATCCAATAAACAAACACAAAATAAAGTATTCAACCAGGCTTGGTTCTTCTTTTAGTTGGTTACCCTCCTTCAATTGTTTTTCTTCATTTTATTTCTTCTAAACTTATTAAACTGGTTTTCAAATCTTTTTTAACTTCAAGAAAGTCAAGTGAGGAAACGTGTTGTCAATAAAAATACCTGAGGGTCTATTTTTATTGAAAATTCCAGACAAGAAAAAAAGTGTAAACAAAATAAACCGTTTGCTTTTTCTCTCATGATAATAGGAATTTACATCTATATACGGATTACTTGAAAATGTTGACCTTTTTCAGGTGGTTTTGTAACAATCACTTTACACTCCTTTATTTCAATAATTTCCTGTATTTTATTATTCATTCTTTAAAAGAAATCTTTAACTCCCAAAAGTTCTCCTTGAATGAAATCTAAACTGTCAAGGAAATTGCATTATTTAAAGAGGAGAGCTGAGTGCCAAATCACTCTGCCATTGCCAGTTCACGGCAAATTTACCACAACTTTCACCAATCTTTCTGGCATCAAACACATTTTAAAAAAACATTCTTGAGTTTAATGGCAATGTGAAACTTTGATGTGATTAACATTCAACTGTAAATTCAACGTATAATGCTTCGTGTTACATATTGCAAAATATAAATTTAAATTTAGTAAGTTTAAAAAATAGCAAGCAGCAAGGAGATTATCCTCTATGTGTCCTGTTCCTCAGAACTTAAAGTATATATATAAATATATATATATATGTATATGTATATGTATATGTATAAAAATATACATATATAATTGCAGTTCTGATTGCCAGCAGAGAGGTAGGGTCATTCCAGTTTAATCATAAAGTGTGCCTATCAAATTTGCACTATTTCATATGGAAAAGAGAATTTAAAAAAAACTTCATTCCAGTTTTAAAGCAAAAAAATGGAGCTAATTTTTCTTTTGGTTAGGTAAAGAAAATGACAATTAGAAATTTATGAATAACGTTTTCTTGGTTTTCTCCAGCCTATACCCTTTCAAGTCGCAGCATGGATTGTCCATTTCACTGACACTTGATCTATAAAAAGTAGGTAGATTACTTTGGTTCTTTGCAGAGGTGCCAAAAGGGTCTCTCCGAAAAACGAAAATCGTTTGAAACAGGAACATATTGATTCCCTGTCTCGCAAGGATGCTGTTTTCCATTCAAATATGGTCAGAAGTGGCCCCTAGTTGTTGTTATTTTTCCACATTAACTATTAGTTTGAAATAAACAGGGAAGACAGTATTTCGGCTTAAATAAGTAAAATTAATTTCGCTCCTAAATAATAGCTACCCTGTAGAGCACTTTGCATTGATCAATATCGCTAAAAATTCACTAAAAATTATTGTGCTGCTTTCTTCTCTCTTGTTATTTTATCTGTCTTCGTTCGATTGACATACAAATGCCAGGAAAAGTTGTTTCACGTTTTGACTTCCCATTTCTAATATGGTGGCTCCACTTGAAAATAGCAAGTCAAGATGGCTATAATGTATCCTGGATGTGATTTCTGACAAGAATTTGTTACAACTGGACAAAATATTTGTCAAATTTTCTTTACCATGGCGTATGTTAAGTTTCTAACAAGTTTATGAATGCCAACAGAAAATAGTTTCTACAATTCCGCCTTCTGTGCATTCCTTTTCAGGCTAGTAATACCAGACATTAACAGAAATAATCAAGGAGCATGGAATACAAAAAAATCCCCTTATTCTCGGATAATAGATAAACTCTGTCTCACCATTTGCTTCCAAATACTTTGAAATTTCTCTGTATCTCTCCGTACATCCTGTATATCCGATTTATCCCTGTGTACCTTTACATTCAGGTTCATTCAATGTCCATCAAGGAAAATTTTTACGAGAGGAGAGAGTTGAAGGAAGACAGTGAAAGGCGTGAACGTAAACTTTGACAGTTGTAAGTCTAAACAATAAATGAGATCACGTACTGAACAATGGCCAATAACAGCTAGAGTCAATGGCGTACTTGATATTTTGGCACCTGATGAGCTTCCCCGTCAAAGCAACTGTTACTTTGGTACATTTCAGTGTTTTCTTTCATTAGCTTAATCGTTTATCACCTAAAATTCAAAACCCAAAATTCAGCACCAACTCTTTACCAGGAAATGGGAATCTACACTAAGGTGTGGAGCCTTACTTAACAAGCCCAAATGAATTACATGAAACAAAACTTAAAATATTTAATAAGTTGGGTGTTTTAATAAAAAACGGATGCGTTGTAAAAAAAGCCAGACCTAATGTGAAAACCAATTATTTTGCACCCAAGGGAATGTTGTTAGTGGAAGGGAAGCAAAAATTACAAGATTTCAAAGTAAGTACGGATGGCCCTATGATTTCTCTCTCTCTCTCTCTCTCTCTCTCTCTCTCTCTCTCTCTCTCTCTCTCTCTCTCACACACTCTCTCACCAAGTGTTATTAGTGAATTCATTCCTATTGCCTTGAATACATGAATACATTGAACCCTAAGCGAATAATAGCTTTTCTTAATCGGGAAACGGATCCCAATACAGGTAGGACAGAAAAGAAAATAGAAAAAGAAAATAATATTTATGTAAACAAACAAAAACAATTCATTTATTCCAAACGTTTCAGCTTATTCTAAAGCCTTCTTCAGAACCTGTTAAGTATATATGATTTTATGGTACCTGAGTACAAGTCCAAAATATGTAAAGGGTAACATAATACAGGATGTTGATAAATGATCGACATATGGTCAGGTGAGAGGATGATTGGTATAACGAAGACAATTTAAATCACGAAAAAAGTAGTGAAATAGGGAACCAAAGTATCATATTTATCGAAGTATGGTTATTTCTTTTTTAAACGAGCAATTCACGTGTCCTCGTTATTAAGATATTTTGTTCCTTCCAGTGAAAAATTCCCTTGTAAAACAAGATATGTAATTCTCTTTCATATCGGTAATGTCATAAAAAATGCCAAACAAGCTCAATTTTCTTAATTTCTTTAGAAATTTTAGGTGTTAAAGTAACAATGAGACTAACTCCAATAAATACTTAATTAGGAAAAGACCTCACCATTCAGAGAGGTCAAAAACAGAGCAACAAAAAGTTTATTTTAACACAATATTAAAAGAAACTAGTGTTCTTTTAGTATTACTATATTCATAACGACTACATTTTACACGAAATATTGAGTATTTATACAATAAAAGTAGTAAAATGAATCTTAGAGGAATCCTATAGATACCGCACTTACAGACGGTGGAAGGGGAGATAAACAGGAAGTAGTAAGTGGGAGGAAGTGGGAGTGGATCCTCAGTTATGAAAAAGAGGAGTTTAGAAAATATGAGTAATTTCCGACCAAATGGGCAATGATTATCAAATCTAATATGGAAAAGGGGGTATAGCCTACTTATAAACTACGATAATGAAGACAATCAGCAGCATAAACGACAAGAGACGAAGTATAGTTACCACTTTAGATATAGGATAACTTTGGTGAAATAGGCCTGATAATTATCTTGATGTGGTTGAAAAAATGGCTTATAGCGGCAATGTGATTTTGTAATTCATGGACGATGAAGTTTTTGGCAGTTAATTTTGGAAACAATGGATACCTTGTTAGTATATATTTAAGGTCTTTTTCCATTTAAAGGACAAGAAAAGAGCTTTAGGATAAATATCCTTTAGTTAGTGTGGTCTGATATCATTTTGTTATAATATGATGAAATCATGTTGTTGAAATTCATTTCCTGTGCCACTGCATACCATTTTGAGCAATGCTTGTGTTTTCCCTCTGTTCCAAAAATGAGAGCCTGTCGTAAAAAAATTTAGAAACTACTCAAGTATTATGTATGGAATTTTCTTTCAATTATAATCCCAACAATGTATTTTATTTGTTGATAATATTTTTCGAGATTTATCCTCCTCATCAAATCTAACATCTAAAAGAATATGAAAATCAGTTTAAAACTTTTGAAAAACAAAATCTGTACATAAGTATCTACACTCTACATTGTAAAAACGTTTATAAAACGATATTGAAAAACCTTCCTTTCTGCTATAAAGACAACAAAAGGTATGAGACAAAAGAAACGTGTATTATGGTTTTGTAAAAGACGCTGGGACGAAGAACGCCATTTTTATCCTGAGAATGCTATGTTAACGAAGCCTCGAAATGAGCACAACTTGCATCTATGGTTTATTGATCAAAGCTTTTGGCAAGGTCAAACACCAGAATCTTATAGAAGTGGAATTAAGTTATATCGACGGCAATGATCTACGCCTTACAACGAACCTAAACTGGAAACAGGCAGCTGTCGTAAGAGTAGCCGTGTCCTCGTTATTAAGATATTTTGTTCCCATCAAGCGAGGAGTAAGACAGGGCTGCGTGTTTTCCCCTGATCTCTTTAATATATACAGCGATATGATTATGAGGGGGTTGAATGATGTAAGGGGGTGCGTCATTTGAAGGCATAACATCAACAACTTGAGGTATGCTAACTACATAGTGTTGATGAGTAACTCTGAGGAAGACCTACAAAGGCTACTGGATTTAATGGTTGAGGTCAGCGCCAGACAAGGGATACATAGCGTAGTGGATTAAGCAGAAAATTGCAGTTGTGAAATAAGAGACTTGTTTTTATATTTGTTCCACCTAACCCTACTCTTCCGTACTCTTTACCTTATCATAAAAATCTATTTGGCATTGTAAGTTTAACTTTCAACAAAGCAGTTTTTGCCTTGATGTCAGTTAATTTTTTTCCACCATAGAGTAAAGCTTTTTGACATTGATATTTTAAGATTCATCATTGTCTTCAAGGTACCGTATCCAGGCGGACGCTGGCTGCCATAACCCACCATCTCTCTCTTTCCTTTGTTGCGTGTATGAATGAGTTCACATAATGCTGCCCCCGTCCACTCGCTCATGCACTTCAAAAATGTTTTGCTCTGCCTTCTCCTGCCTCTTCTTCCGTTAATCTTTCCTTTGATTGATAGGTTTTCCACTCCATCTTTTCCTATTATATGACCAAAGAATCTCATCTGTCGTTGCCTAAATGTTTGTATTACTTTCTAAGATGTTTCCATTCTTATGAGCACTTCTCTGTTGGTCGCATGGGCTGTCCAGCTGACTTTCAAGATGTGCCGATAAAACCACATTTTTTCTGCGTTCAGCATCTTCTCCATCTGCGAGGATATTTTCAGCATTCACTTCCGTAAAGCAATATTGAGTAGACAAAGCACTTAAGTTAATAAAACTTTTAGTTAATAGTGCTAGTCTTCCGCTGACAAGGATTGATTTGAACATGACGACTTCCGTCGTAAAAGTAAAAAGAATAAAATATAGCATTTTCAAATACGAACGTTTCAATGGCCAATTCCATTAACCAGCTACCTTCAATTTCTTATAGTCAGGCATGGCAGAATGTGAGAGATTTTAGTCAGTCTATGTTTTCCCATGGTAAAAGTGTTATCAGAAATAGCCCCAATACCGCCTAAAAATTTCAACTGTGTAAGCATTTAGATATTTTTCTCTGCAAAACTTAATTAAGAGAC
The DNA here is from genome assembly GCA_003991215.1 of Morbakka virulenta. NCBI lineage: Eukaryota > Metazoa > Cnidaria > Cubozoa > Carybdeida > Carukiidae > Morbakka > Morbakka virulenta. The sequence goes on along the minus strand of RDPX01000021.1, from coordinate 4,728,173 downwards.
TCAATTCAATTGTGACTTATATTTCTTGGACTTTAACAGTGAAATAACGGTTCCTCCAAGATAGCTTTAGATATTTTCCGCACTCACAACTATTTTTACTGCATTTCCTATGACTATAACTGAAATTAACTTTAAAAAAACACTTTATTCCTGTATAATTAGTCCATAAACTGCCCTTGTAATTGCTCTGAATCAGCTGATAAATCGATAAAAATTCAATTCCTCCTGGCAACTCTCCATTCTCCACTTTTTTTACGCCGCAGATTGGATGAGAAAACAAATTCGTGTTCATGAAAAAAATTTCAAGGTCCTCTGGCATGTAAATAGTGAGTATTGAAATTGATAGTGGTGTCTTTTCATAAATATATTTGCTGTTTCGTCACCATCTCTAGGAATTTCAATGATTAATACAACATATAATTGTACCTTCCCTCCTTACGAAGAAGAATTACGTAGCTTCCATCCCGGGATTTGATGGAACAAACTCGCCCTCTGATGATTCCTTGGCATTGGTGACGTCTCTCCCTTACTCAAGTTATTTAAAATTTCTCTTTAAGCATTCAGTCAACTGCCTTGCTGTCATAGATTTTTTCCCAGAGGAAATTTACTTCTTTCCTTTATTTGCCATTTCTAATCTGCCTAGACCTCTGTCGAGTGTTAGTGAGGACGCTCGTCTTGGCAGGTGATATAGTCCTTTTTTATCTTGGAAACAACATTACTGGAAGTAATTGTAAGTGGTTTCCTAAATATGACAGTTGACCCTTCACCAGGCTTCCTGTTCAGGATAAATTAGAGATGTTTCAATGTACCGCATGTTTCAACTAAAGTCAATCTTCCTTAAACTCCTGGAGCACAACAATTAGCAGAAAATAGTACAACAGAAATCAGACTTCTAAACTGTAATGTATTTGTTAAAATGTTTAGTAAAATGAATTCAGAAGAGATTTAAAGATCTGGAGGAATGTTACTGAAGGAAAGCAAAGAGATTTGAGCTATATAGAAATTGATATAGAGAACTTTAAAATTGTATTATATAGTAGATACTTCATATTTCATGACTCTTGAAATGAAATTGAAATACATCTCATGAAATAAAAGCTGATAAGGTTACTGGATCTTAAGGTACAGCAACTTCTTTTTCTCTGTTTTGAAATAACACTGAAGCTAAGTCTTTGAATAATGAGTATGTAATTTTAAAAATTAGTGCAACACCTTGCCATTTTTTGTAAACATTTTTCCAAATCGTTTGTTTAACTACTCATGGTTTTTTAGTATCATTGACAGCAGTATCCATGAAGATGGATTTTCAATTGGAATATTTTTAAATGTTAGTAGAACAGTTGGGAAAGAATTCTACATGGCACAATAGGTATCGCTAACAGTTACTTTAGTTCTTATTTCAGTAGGCAAAAATTAACAAATTGAGACTTGAAATTTTGCTATTTAAGGTCCGCAAATTACTTCCTGTTGTATCCATCAGATATCAATTTTTGGTTTAGTATACTTTTCAGTTAATACAAAGATTTTTCAAACACTTGCTTCAATATCTTTGCCAGTTCATTGCTAAATTGATTATTTCTATCTGTTTTAAAAGACCTTTTCTTATTATTTGTGACACTTGATGGCCTCTTTTTTATGATCTTTTTGTCAAACGTTTTAGGTGGACTGCTTTTGGAATCACTTTAATTTTATTTAAATATTATGTATTTCAACACATAGATTAAGGGATTTGCTTTTTGGAAAATGTCCTTTGCAATACTTTTACAAGAACGAAATAAATTTATGGATTTTTGTACTATTACTGCTGACTCACAAACCCTTTTTAAGCTGAAAAAGCCTTAAAATATTTTATTTCTTCGAATAAGGGCTATTTAAGGAAATATTTAGTTTTAAACCCTCTTTTTTTGGACCAGGAAAGAAATTATAAAGATGCCTTTTAAAAGGACTAAGCCTTTACTGCATAAATATAGAAAGAGGGGAATACTCACCGTTCATTCTCTTCTACATCATTAAGTTAATTATCTTTGACCCAGTACACAGGGTAGTTAGGTTAGATAGATTTCACAGCTTAGATTAGTTTGATAGACTTTATAGTAAACTTACTTACCTACACATCTACTTCATAACATGGCCCTACAGTGATTTTACTCCACTGATTGCTCCTCTGAGCTTTGGCATTTCCTTGTCGCATCGAGAGTGCCATCTTTTCCAGCTCTGTCAAAGCCGTCCTTCTTGGTGTGGTCTTTGGACTGCCTTTCTCCTATTTCCTACTGGAGTCCATCTCATGATAGATTTAAGGGTCCTTTCACTTTTCACCCGAAGTGTAGGAACAAGCCATCTCAGTTGTCTCTTCTCAATCCCAACGGACACGCTGTCACAGCCAGCCTTCTCACTCCAATCATCTTTTGAGATCTTATTTGGACAAGAAGTGGTACAGAATTTACATAGACAACTTTTGTAGAAGATACTTATTTTGTCCAAGGTTTTAAGCACTATCATTCAGTACTCGTTGCCAAAATGTACCACTGAATAAGCATTGCTCTGTTGTTCAGCCATGTCTTAGTTTAGAGTGTACTGTTTTGACTTTCAGGTGTTGCAGAGTTGATTAAAGAAGCCTCCAGTCCTTCTAGGACTGGAGTTGATGTTCTTTTAAGGTATATTATTACTGCTTATTAGGCCAATGCACGTGGATTGTTCAACATTTTCAAGACCCTTGCCATAAAGTGTAATTAATCAGGTAACAGTTTTTATAAGGACCTCCTCAGTTTTCCTCTTGTTGGTCTACGGACCAGTTTCCTTGTCATAGATAATATGTCTATTAGTTTGCACTGGAGTTGGTTTTTGCTGCAAGACGTAACTGCTATACACAGCCAAAGTAAGAGGGTTACAAGGCCAACAATATATGCAATAAATTTTGATACAAAACTGGCCATGACTAGAAGCTCTGCTTGAAGTGTCTTTCCCCTGCAGTAATTTAGGGCCAAATAAATAACAACNTTAGGCCAATGCACGTGGATTGTTCAACATTTTTATAAGGACCTCCTCAGTTTTCCTCTTGTTGGTCTACGGACCAGTTTCCTTGTCATAGATAATATGTCTATTAGTTTGCACTGGAGTTGGTTTTTGCTGCAAGACGTAACTGCTATACACAGCCAAAGTAAGAGGGTTACAAGGCCAACAATATATGCAATAAATTTTGATACAAAACTGGCCATGACTAGAAGCTCTGCTTGAAGTGTCTTTCCCCTGCAGTAATTTAGGGCCAAATAAATAACAACGTCAAAAGAACAGTGACGGTTTTTGTATTTTAGTAACTCAACAGGTCAGCATACATTCTTCATCATCAAATATCAAGGGATGTAACTCAGGCTCCATTTACATGGCTATTTGCATGATACAATATGAATTGAAAATTCATAATTTGGTGTACAGTTTTTGTTTTGTTTGCTCTGGCAAAGTAGATAGCACAACCTGGTTGGTTATTTATCTCACTATCTACTTATCAGTTTGTTGCCTGTATGCATAAAAATATAATAAACAGTAGAAGAATTGTTTGTCTATCCACTACATGATAGTAATGTCAATAGAGATGAATACAATCTGTTAGCTAAATCCGGTAACATGGCTACCTAATAAATCAATAGCGCATTATTTCTGCACCAATTTCTATCTAAAATTATACCTTTACTTTTTTCTTTTACGCTGTAGAACAACTAGTTTTGAATCACCTGTCTCACCTCTAAACTACAGGCAAACAATACAATTGAATTTTGATTTCTCTTATATCTCAGGTTAGCTGCATCCAGATATTTAATATCAGAAATGTTTCATATTTTATACTACATATTAGCATGTGCATGGCATTTTGTAAGAATTCTAATAAATACCTAGAATTGTGTTTGTCTGAATTGTCATTTATTTTATTTTTAGAATACCAGCATGTAGAATGGTAAAGAAGACAAACACAAAAGTCGTACAAGAACTTGGAAAGACATAACACCTAAGGAAGCAGAAAAGAAATCAGTAGAAGAAGTGAGAAAGTTAGGAATGNGAAATTATAAAGATACCTTTTAAAAGGACTAAGCCTTTACTGCATAAATATAGAAAGAGGGGAATGCTCACCGTTCATTCTCTTCTACATCATTAAGTTAATTATCTTTGACCCAGTACACAGGGTAGTTAGGTTAGATAGATTTCACAGCTTAGATTAGTTTGATAGACTTTATAGTAAACTTACTTACCTACACATCTACTTCATAACATGGCCCTACAGTGATTTTACTCCACTGATTGCTCCTCTGAGCTTTGGCATTTCCTTGTCGCATCGAGAGTGCCATCTTTTCCAGCTCTGTCAAAGCCGTCCTTCTTGGTGTGGTCTTTGGACTGCCTTTCTCCTATTTCCTACTGGAGTCCATCTCATGATAGATTTAAGGGTCCTTTCACTTTTCACCCGAAGTGTAGGAACAAGCCATCTCAGTTGTCTCTTCTCAATCCCAACGGACACGCTGTCACAGCCAGCCTTCTCACTCCAATCATCTTTTGAGATCTTATTTGGACAAGAAGTGGTACAGAATTTACATAGACAACTTTTGTAGAAGATACTTATTTTGTCCAAGGTTTTAAGCACTATCATTCAGTACTCGTTGCCAAAATGTACCACTGAATAAGCATTGCTCTGTTGTTCAGCCATGTCTTAGTTTAGAGTGTACTGTTTTGACTTTCAGGTGTTGCAGAGTTGATTAAAGAAGCCTCCAGTCCTTCTAGGACTGGAGTTGATGTTCTTTTAAGGTATATTATTACTGCTTATTAGGCCAATGCACGTGGATTGTTCAACATTTTTATAAGGACCTCCTCAGTTTTCCTCTTGTTGGTCTACGGACCAGTTTCCTTGTCATAGATAATATGTCTATTAGTTTGCACTGGAGTTGGTTTTTGCTGCAAGACGTAACTGCTATACACAGCCAAAGTAAGAGGGTTACAAGGCCAACAATATATGCAATAAATTTTGATACAAAACTGGCCATGACTAGAAGCTCTGCTTGAAGTGTCTTTCCCCTGCAGTAATTTAGGGCCAAATAAATAACAACGTCAAAAGAACAGTGACGGTTTTTGTATTTTAGTAACTCAACAGGTCAGCATACATTCTTCATCATCAAATATCAAGGGATGTAACTCAGGCTCCATTTACATGGCTATTTGCATGATACAATATGAATTGAAAATTCATAATTTGGTGTACAGTTTTTGTTTTGTTTGCTCTGGCAAAGTAGATAGCACAACCTGGTTGGTTATTTATCTCACTATCTACTTATCAGTTTGTTGCCTGTATGCATAAAAATATAATAAACAGTAGAAGAATTGTTTGTCTATCCACTACATGATAGTAATGTCAATAGAGATGAATACAATCTGTTAGCTAAATCCGGTAACATGGCTACCTAATAAATCAATAGCGCATTATTTCTGCACCAATTTCTATCTAAAATTATACCTTTACTTTTTTCTTTTACGCTGTAGAACAACTAGTTTTGAATCACCTGTCTCACCTCTAAACTACAGGCAAACAATACAATTGAATTTTGATTTCTCTTATATCTCAGGTTAGCTGCATCCAGATATTTAATATCAGAAATGTTTCATATTTTATACTACATATTAGCATGTGCATGGCATTTTGTAAGAATTCTAATAAATACCTAGAATTGTGTTTGTCTGAATTGTCATTTATTTTATTTTTAGAATACCAGCATGTAGAATGGTAAAGAAGACAAACACAAAAGTCGTACAAGAACTTGGAAAGACATAACACCTAAGGAAGCAGAAAAGAAATCAGTAGAAGAAGTGAGAAAGTTAGGAATGTATGTATGTATGTATTTATTCGCCACTAACAAAAAAAATACAAATGTTCAAAGGTAAATGTTAAAAACCTAATACATGATATTATCCAAAATAGTTAAAAAATAAGAGTAAACAGAAACAAAAAAGAACGAAACAAACAGGCAGGACGATAATCTAGAGAAACGGTGGCAGGGGTAGCATAATACAGATCATGAAGACCTTATTTTCATTATGGCCCGTTGTAACGTAAATGGACATGTAACATATAACAGGAGACAGACATTGAGTAGCCCTATATCTATAACAATCTATGATTACCAAATGGAAACAATATCAATAACCGTGCTGTAAAGAAAATAGAATATTTAGTAATACACGTAGACATCGCTCTCTTTCTTCTGGAGCTTTTCAAAGAATATTGGGGCCCTCCCCCCTCCCCCCACACACTTTCGAAAGAGAAAAAACTTCATTAGAACACTTTCCATGATAATACCTATGGAAAAACCTAATACAAACTACATTTCCTCTATGAGACAAAGGTTTAAAAGCAACAGGAAAATGTAAACCTATCAAGTTACAAATGCGTCTCTAAACTTGATTAAAATGAGATGAGGGATCAGCTGTCAAGGATCTTCCCTCTACTCATACGCTTCCTTCAATCTTGAATGGATCTTCGCCCCTACTCTCACGCTTCCTTCGAAGCCTTCCAGCGCTTCTCTCGTTTAGTGCATTCCCTGCAAGTCAAGTCATTCAATGTTAATTTCACAGGGTGCTTTCAGTCGCTCTCCACAAAAATTTTGGTGTTGTTAACTTGAAGGACTGACAGGCATCATTGGATATTTATTGAGCAAGATGGCCGACCTGATTTTTACAGGCACAATAGCGTTCATGTGGGTAATGTTCCTCTGGGAACTCTATCTTGCATACAGACAGGTAATGTGGCTGTACTATTTACCTTAAATTATGTTGATGTAGACTTTGTTTCATTTTGCGTAAATATTCCGAATTTGAAAGAGCATACGACGAGAGATATCCTTTAACAGAAAATGGGTTTCTTGCTGTAGATTTATCCCACATTCGTTGGTTGTAACTTTTCATTTTAGCATTGACTGAGTTAAAAATGACTTTCAGATAAAAAAGACCTTGCCTGAAAATCAGGTTTGATTTAAAGGTTTGAATATAGGCACAATAAAGAAGTGTAACAAGTGTCAGTATTTTTTACTCTTTCACGTAAACTGGACATATGTCGTATTTACAGCACGGTGTAATTTTTTAAATAGCAGGTTAAGACGATGTTAGTTGAGTGGCCTGCCTAATTTGAGTAGTACCGGCATTGCTTTTAGTCTAGAGGAGTATAGCGACTACATAGATGCATAAGGTTAGTCACGCTGTGATGCCTCATCCCAGCTTGGACCCATGTCACCATTGTTAATTATTTTGCCTTCTGGAACCAATTCAAAGATACATTCAGCTGTTTCGGATATATTAATTGGGCGGAATTTGATTTTCGTACCGATCTCTCCTCCAACACACAGCTTGAAATTGACTTTGAATTATAACGCATTGTTATAAATGATGGTGTTAATAAATGTCATAAATGCCCAACTAAACGGGTACTTATACAAAGTTTCTTAACTGAATTTATTTGGAATCAAGGAATTAAAGATAATATGCATTTCTGTATAATAATATTTACTTTATGACAAACCCATTTCAGTAATGGTCTATCCTCTTCTAATCATAACTATTTATATTTTCATCTGTTAAATTTGTTACATCGTTAGCAATTCCTTACAACAATGTGGCAATAATCCCAAGTCAATTTTAAATCTGATACCCCAGCCTTTCATTATTTATTGGCTTCCATTAGCATGTTTGACAAACTGCAGTATATTGTATCAATGTGTGGGCTGTGAGTACATTTTGAGTGGCATTGCATTGTATATTTTTGTGTTTTATAGTATTGCACAGGCCTACTGTACCCTATGTAGTCACAATTCATTGTCAGTAACAAGTAGTGTGGGTTATTATAATTTTGTGATGGAAACACTTCAAAACTGATGTTTTGATTTTATGCTGTTGGGAGGTGTGTGATTTTTTGTGGCTGATGTGATGGTTGAAGGAATGTTGGGAGGCAAGCTTGCAGGTCAGTGGCATTTTGTTGATTGAAGGGAAATTTTTCCATCTCTTTGCCCCGAGGATTTCTGTAGGGAGGTTATACTGTTCACTCAGGGACTTGGATATTGCATGGAGGTGTTGATAAGTATGGAGTTTTGGTTTTTCCAAGTTTTATGAGAATAAATTATGACTACTTTGCCTGCTTTACTGCCAAGGGATTGCCACTAAAGTTGTTTTGGTTAACAAAATTGCAACAGGAAAACTGATGTAAGAAATTTTGAAGTAGATTCTCTTTTTAACTGTACTGGGAATGTATCAGAAGGTACAGTATTAGACACTAGTCGAATCCACATTTTTCTTGTTTTATCATATGTTGAAAGTACTTTCATTGTGATCAAGTATCAATTACCCTGGGCCATGGATGGCCCAGGGTAATCCTCCTCTACCAAATACTATTGGCCTTGACTAAAGTGCCTACTTACCACAATTCCTTTCAGTTTTTAGTATTTTTGTGATATGACTAGCAATAGTCGATTTCCAGTTAGGGGTTTTGCTATATATTTAGTTTTTGGCAGTCTGATATGGATTGCCATCAAATCTCAGTTCCAGAATGAGTTAAGTTAAGTTCCTAATTGCAAATGTGCTGGGAGGTTCATTTTTCTGGTCAATTTGGAAGTGTCTGTTTACTTGCCCACTGATTACCAAATTGCAAAAATGAAATTTTTAAGATGTTCCTTTTCATTTACTTTTACCATTGCCTTTCTCCAGATTTTCAGCTTGGCCCATACAGAGCTAAGATAGGTGAACCTGGGGAAAATGCAGGCATTCTGTCCAACAAACTGGAAGACCACCAATAATAGTCACACTTCAGTTGTATGCTTTATTCTCTATCAATTTACTGTTGTGTATGTTAGTTCCTTGAGTTTAATCAAGCAACAAAGCCATTACAAAGTGTTTAGGTTAGCAATTAGCTTGAACTCTGTTCATTCTCACAGTACATCACCGGTTTTCTTGTTGTCATAGCTAGCTGCCAGTATTCTAATTTCAGGTAATTAGATCACATTCAACCTCCGCCCCTGATGTGATTAAAAGTAATGAACAAAAATGAATTTAGATGAAGAAATGTGGGACCAATGAAATATACCCTTTTAAACTTTTTATCGGTAATTAATAAATATAGATTTAGACACAACGGCCCTGAAGGTCTTCTGTAATGTTGTCACTATGCTGTTGGAAAAGATAAACAATAACAGGAAGCTACAGAAAAGTACCAGAAGATGTTGTATTATGTTTCTTTGACTTGGCCAGGAGAGCATTCTTTCACAAACTGAGAAAACTGTAGCTGATAACGGGTGGTGTAGTGTATAGAGAATACAGCAGATTGACCTGGATGTAAGCATTTCTTTCTCATACCAACTAAGAAGAAGCCTGATAGTTTTATTTAATATAAAGAATGAGAGATCATATACCTAGTTAAGCTAACTGTTGTACATGAAGGCAATATTGAGGCTGCACAAATGTGAAAAAATGAACAACACAAACAACTTGTAAATGAATTTGAATAGGTCAGCTGAAGCACAAAGCATTTTCCTCCAAAAGTTGGATTTAGGCAGTTTCTATCAAATTAGCTAAGATTTTGTATGTTGAAAAATAGACTTGTACAACTTCATATAAACAGTATCATTGAGGAAATCCAAGTATTATTTAAGTTCAGGTTGTCCCTGCAGGGTTACTTAAACCAGGATTGAAAATTTAGCCTTTCTTATTTTAGCTAATGAAGACATAACATTTGACTACAATTCAGTGAAGGTGGTTGTGGAGCTTGTTAAGGAGGCCGCAAAATAGTTTACATTCCCTCTAGATCCCCTGTAAAATCATTCGATACTTGATAAATATAGCAGTTTACCTAGGTTTAGTTTCTAAAGGTGTTTACTAATTAGTTTCCATTTTCTCTCTGTTTGTTTTACCCTGTAAATTGAAATTTTTACTGGTATCAAAAGAATAAACAGCATTAACCAAGACCATATTGTCACGTTTTTTTTGGCTTTTTTAGCAGTTGTAATTATCAGTTTTACAAACCTTTCATTTACTGGCATACTATCCCATATGTTCATACCACAAAGTAAAGAGTGTAATACAGGCCCATTTTCCATTACAGTCATGGGCAGTGCCTCAAATAAGCACAGCCTGGATTGGTAGACACCACCATCAAACACATCAGGGGCACCTGGTATTCCCTTGGAATTCTTTTTTTTTCATCTGTATAGTCAGTAGTCAAATGCATTGGAACAGACAGGGTTTTCATATCATCATCATCATATTCAGTTTAACGTCCATTTTACATGCTAGCATGTGTTGGACGATTTCTTGAAATTGACTTCCAAATTATCCTATCCTTCACCAGGTCTCTGCTGACACCTTTTTGTTTCAGATCCATCCTTATCACTTTCTCCCATGTTTTCTTTGGTCTTCCTCTGCCATTGGTTCCTGTCACCATGATTGTTCTGCATCTACTTGCCCAAGCATTCCTGTCCATTCTCTCCACATGACCAAACCAACGGAGCCTCCTATTCTGCATACAGCTGCCAATACTGTCCAGATTCAATCTCTTTCTGAGTTCATTAGAACTGAGCCTGTACTTTAGACTTATGTTGCACATCCATCTTATCATTCTCATGTCATTCCGCTCCATGCAGCTGACATCTTCAGCTTTAACTGGCCAAATTTCACTGCCATACATCATTGTGCTACATACACATGCCTGGTAGACTCTATCTATGGTAGATAATGACAGAGCTCTGCTGGTTAACAATGGGATCAGCTCCCTGAACTTACTTCATCCACTGTTAACCCTTGCTGTTACAC
>RDPX01000021.1:4704853-4715297 GCA_003991215.1 Morbakka virulenta | reverse complement strand
CTTTCTCTGCCAGCTTACCAGTGACTGCAATGAGACTGTCATAGAATTCATCCTTGACTTCTTCACTTAAGCCACATTGTGGTGCATACACTGATATTGCTGCAAAGATTGTCTCACCTATCAGTTTAATCAGCATAATTTGATCACTTATGCATTTGACATCAATCACCTTGTCTATACATTTCTATGCAACAAAGATACCTACTCCACCTGTGCCTTTTCCATTACCAATCCAAATCAGCTTGCATTTTGCCTTTTCCCCTTCTATCATTCTTACAGATTTCCCTCTCCATCATGTTTCTTGGATGCAGGACAAATCAATGTGACTTTGCTCTAGAAACTCTGCTACTTCACCAGATCTACCTCTCAAACTTCCCACATTCAGACTACAGAGTTCGAAGCTTGTCATCACTTCTTTCGGGTGATGCAGTAGCTTGATAACACTCTGATTTTGCCTACATTGAACAAAAGTCCTACCATGTGCGACACCTTCACTTAAATTAGTTCCAGTCCTGTTTACGCAGTTCTGCAGGATATCTTTGGATGTCATTTCATGGTATGATGAGGCAGTGTTTTTATAGGCCAGATGCCTTTCCTGATACCAACCCATTAAGGTAATAAGGACCTGTGTTTTTATTGGGACACCATCTCTAGGTGACTGCCATCCAAGGCTAAAGAGCGCTTCACCTGCCCATGAGAGAAAGACTATACCCCGCCAGTCCTCAAATTGGTATTTCATGCTTGAATGAGACCAAGCATGGTTTTCTGGGTGGAAGCATGGTCTTCGGGGTATATATTTGAAGTTAATGTGTACTAACTTTATTGAAAAGTGTTTGCTACAGTGAAATGTTATAAGAAGTGCTCATAGAGTGTTTCATTGAAAGTCAGGATATCAAAGTAGTTGTTGCTTGTACTTTGCGTAGATTTATGATTTACCAGGGTACAGTTTGAATTGGGATTTTCTATTTTTATCATTTTGTGTTATTTCTCTTTATATTGCCTAGTTTAAAGTCTACAAGACAACAAAAGAGGTGCCAGTGGAGTTGAACAATGAAATTGATAATGAGTCATTTGAAAAATCAAGAGCTTACCAAGTTGACAAAGCAAAGTTTGGATTTGTATCCTCCATGTACTCTCAGACAGAAGCCACAGTGAGTCCTTTTTGGATGTATTCTTAAAGTCACTGATACTCTATTTATTACCAAGGCAAATTTTACCTTCCTAAAAATTAGGATTGTTTGGAAAATTTTAATATGTGTCTGTACATATAATGCAGTTCCAATAACATGAACCTGAACATTAAAATCCAATCTGCACTAATAGATACATGTTGTGCCACTCCGTGCAATTGGTTTTGAGCTTTTAATATATTTGATGCATTGTTATGAACATGGAAGTATACACTTTTTAATATTTTGAATAAGCAACTTGGTTTAAAACTGGCTTTCAATATTGAATAGCTGAGGTTAGAAGGGAGGAATGGAATCCATAATATAATTACCATGGTGACCTTAGATCCAGCACAAAACACATTTAAAATATGCATACTTCACAAGATGGAGAGTTGTAAGAAGCATAAAACTTTCATTGGAAGTAAAGAATCAGAAGGACTTCTAACCATATAAGGGGTTTCAGCAAGTTTGTGACAATGAGTAAAGGTATTAAAAGGTTTTTCTTACTTCAGCAGTTGATGAAGAGAAAACCAGTAAATGAAAAGATGGGGGTGGGGTGGGGTCTGCCAGCCTAGTACAAAACAAGGTAGACTAACCTCTTAAGGTAAAAAATTGAAATTAAGTAGCCTGTCTGTGATCCAACCCATGACCAAGCCAACCCTACCTCCTCATGTGTGGCCTGCAAATGGTTTTCTTATGGATCCCAGCAAATGAGGTGATGGCTAGGGTTTGTAAGCCTAAAACCTGCCACTAGAGGAGTAGCTTCCCACAAGGTGCTGTGTGCAGGACCTATCAGCATTTGGATACATCCCACCACCCACCAATTGCTACCTCATTGCCTTGTGAGTGGGTAATTAGATCTAAGGCTAGGCCCACCACTTATAACCATTGTTTGATGCGAGGAAAGGGATCCTGCCAGAAAATATGTGCCAAAACCAAAAGTGGATGAATCAAATAAAATCCAAACAATATTGGATCAGTCTGGCCCAGGTCAACAATGACTGCCAATACTGTGGGTCACCAGGATGGTACTTGAAATTGTGATCAAATACTCCCTAAACATTTGTTTTATGGCGAGTTATCCAAAGGAAAAATTCCACAACACAAGCTGAGAAAATAGTTTAAGGATGTGCTGAAGTGCAATTTGAAACTACTGGAGATTGCTGTGAATAACTGGGTAGTGAGAACTGCACACCATCTCCAATGTAGGAGAAAAATCAGGGAAGGGTGTAAAGAATTTGAAGGGGGCATGGAGGTCATGCTGTAGAAAAGAATACTCTAAGAAAACAGGATGAAAATATACTGCCTGATGATATTCAGGAGGAAATAAAGTGCACTCTGTGTGTTAAATTTCTTTTATCAAAAGCTGGACTGGTGAACCATTTCAAGTCACACAGTTGAAGGGAAGATCAACAATTCTATGAGAAAACCTTGCCACCCTATCCATTGATGCATTTGTGCTACCTGTGGTCTAGTCTGCAAATCAGCAAGTGGTATTATGAGACATTCCAATATTCATAATGAAGCTCATCTGTATGCTGCTTTAAAAGTGGTAAAGTTCATTTGCGATGTCTGTGATCATTCATGCATGACAGAAGCTGGGTTGAAGAGTCACCTGTGTGGACATGAAAACACATTATTAAATTGAAAAGATGGCAAACTTCTGTTAAGGAAGCAATAATTGTGTATCTATGTATGTATGTATGTATGTATGTATGTATGTATGTATCTATGTATGTATCTATGTATGTATGTATGTAATGTATGTATGTATATGTATGTATGTAACATAAAATACAAGGTAAATGACACAGGAACTAATGTGCTTTATGAAACAACTAACAAGACATGTTCAGTGTAACCAGTGTTATGTGTACCACAAAACACTAATAAAATAGTATTCCCATTTTTATGATAGATTATAAATTTAGATAGATCAGAAATGGCTGCTGCAATAATGTCAACAAGAGATTTTACTAAACTTACAAATCATGGATGTAGAAGATATACTGAGTTTAAACCTTACAANTATGTATCTATGTATGTATCTATGTATGTATGTATGTAATGTATGTATGTATATGTATATATGTAACATAAAATACAAGGTAAATGACACATGAACTAATGTGCTTTATGAAACAACTAACAAGACATGTTCAGTGTAACCAGTGTTATGTGTACCACAAAACACTAATAAAATAGTATTCCCATTTTTATGATACATTATAAATTTAGATAGATCAGAAATGGCTGCTGCAATAATGTCAACAAGAGATTTTACTAAACTTACAAATCATGGATGTAGAAGATATACTGAGTTTAAACCTTACAAAGCCATTGATATAGCACTGCCAAGTCTTGAACAAGAATTTTGCATTCCAGTAACAACAGTACTGTAATGTTCAAATAAATGCCAAACTCTTTAGGTTGATTTCCACCAATTTTGTTTTTATCAAAGATATTCATTGGAATCATTAGGCAGTGCCAGTGATTTTTGAGTTTAAACTGAGAGCCCCAGCATTTTATCAAGTGGCTTGCATGGACAAAAGTGATTATTGTTTAACCAGAATACACGTGATTGGGTATGCAAGAAGATAAACACCAAGGAGTGGTTAAATGAAACAGTATATTGGATCTTAAGGTAGCTTATAGTAAAAGTTGGTATTTCAGTTTTTGAACATCCATGATGCCTGCATAGTTTTGAAGCATATAAATAAACTTTAATGGTCATTTATATATTTTTTTTCTTGTTAGGCTATACTTCTTTTGAATGGAATACCCTTCTTATGGAATGTATCAGGAGCAACCATTCAGTATTTTGGATATACAAAAGAGCATGAGGTGTAAATTTATTTAAATTATTTTGTAGATTGTTTGACAAAAGTAGCATTTATAAAATTATCTATCTTTTTACACTCAGTGCCCTTCTTTGTCAAAATTTTATGTTTTTCTTCAAAAGTTTACATGATTTTTGACCCATAGCCTTATCCTCACAGCCTTACTTAGTATCTGCCAATTACCAAAACATCATCCATATATTCTGGCTTACTATGCTCCTGCTTGCTCCAGTTTTTTAAAATTTAACAGTGATAAATAGGTAGGATAGGTTGATCAATCATCAACAGCTAGCTAGCTAGCTAGCTAGATGGATGGATTTATGGAGATAGAAAGGTATATATATATATATATATATATATATATATATATAGAGAGAGAGAGAGAGAGAGACACACACACACACACACACACACACAGAAATATAAAGTTAATATATATCATTTTTTCCCACTAATGTTTTTGTTCATAATTTGGAAGTGACTATGGTTTTATTCTCTGGTATGAATTCCACCAAATGTACAAATGTACTATATAGCAGGATTCATAGTGCCATTCGTATATTTTTTCTTTCTTTAAACAATTTATCTGAAAATTTTTGAAAACAATGGACAAAAGAGAAGAGGTTGATTTAATTACTCACACTGTTTAATTTTATTCAGAGTGGGAAGAGATATAATGGACTCAGATTTAGCATCCACTCATCAACAGTCTACAATTATGGTGGGGCCATTTCTTCAACATTTTATAAGACACGGATAATTGAAAAGATGAACTTTAATATGTAGCTGTTATGGCATTTTCTTTCACCGACTTTGAAATTTTGTCTAGCTATTTATTCTGCTCTTTTATAGACAGTTTTATCCCAGGTATCCTGCATATTTGAGCCTTTTTATTTTCTTTATAAAGTGTTTTTTCGGAGTAATATGAAAGGGTTCTTTTCCTCATGTTATGACAAAATTCATGTGATACTGAGACTTGTTAAAAGATACTACTGTGGTTATACCAGGGACACGTTGCAACTCCTTTGCTTATTCACCAGGTTGCTTATAAAATTTCCCCATAGCAAGCCTGATCGAGTAATATGGGACAGATAAAAACAAATCTAGCCATATGGAGGAACGCATTGGTTTAATTGATAAAATCTTATTCTGTCATGGTTAATAGCTTTTTTGATGACAGCTATGGCCCAAAAACAAACCAACAGCTTTGGTGATTGGATTTCTGGGATAAATTGGGTCCGGACTGTCATTCTTTCTCTTGTCGATCCAAAAACGCACACAATGTAGCACAAACTGGTTTTTTGACAGAGTGTTAGAAACGATTAACATGTGGGGAACACTGATAAGAAGCTGTAAATAATATACCAGGACTGTAAAGTATCGATATTGATTATCAACGGTGCTCTAAGGTGCATTTTAATACCCCAACCAGGCTAACATAAGAAAACTTGGCTTTGGCGTAATCGTTTTTTGCTATGTAACTAAGATGCAGAACTTACTAGTCAGTGGAATTGTTAAAATATGCTTTTTTTTAATGAAATTTAATAATTAGTAATGACCTTGGTATATTATTTGTTATGTTTTGTGCCCAATTATTGAAATAGTTTCATGCACCAAAGTTGTGTATTATGGTATGACAGAGTACAGTTGCCGAGAGCCTCTTCCATCTTGGTTTTTTTTTCTTTAAGCAAAAATTTCTGTAATTTCCGAAGGGTCGTTAAGGTTAATTGCAGCTATATGTGCCTCCTGAGACCACTATGTTTGAAAAGTAAGACAGGGATGGTATATCCTATCCAACTGGTTGTTTTTCTTACTTCAATCTTGCTTTCTTGGTCCAAAGTGAGACTTTTCTTCCACTTTTAATTGTAGCAATCTTAAGTAGAATTATATTAATATTGTATAGAAGTCGGTCATAATTTTGTTGTATTTTCTTTTAGTTGTATCTATGTTAAATAGAAGTAAAACAAAGACTTTTCTTATTTTCTAGACCTTTACACCATTGAGCTCTCTACTTTTGCCTGAGCTACGGTTCTCCTGTCCCCATTTTTGAGCTGCTGGTTGGCCTGGGGAGTTTCCGCAGATTCAGTGGGTTGAATTTTCGTATATGGACCTTCTTGCTCATTACCGATGTCTGTGCTTCTGTTAAACATGACCAGGTGTCTCACGTTGTTGGCTTTGCTTTTCCTTGTGTGGGGTAAAGGAAACTAAAGCTAGTGTGGTTAAATAGCCGCTCATTTAAAGGCTTTGTTTTGTAATGTGGAGTGCTTAGATGGTTACCAAAACTTCATTTTATGCAAGAAAATTGATTTTCTTTCCCAAAAGATTTTGAACCTATGTTGGTGGTTTGTGATATAATGGTTGACTAAATATCTGGTAGTAGGAATCTTCCCAAAGATTCATCAAAACAAAACGTGGTCATTTAGTTTCCATTCTTCCTTGTTAATATTTACTAGAAAAGATTGGAAGAAAATTAAGGTTTAATTTTTTTGTTTGCTTTACTGTTTTCAGATAACACAGGCACTTGTCTTCATGCTATATGGTGTGGTCTTCAGTACTGTGACAGGATTGCCATGGAGTTTATACAGTACTTTTGTTATTGAGCAGAAACATGGATTTAACAAGCAGGTATTTTACAAAACCTTAAACCCATCCCAAAGGTCATATGAAAGTTCTATATTTATACATAGTCACAAACAAATATGTGCATGTCACAGATGCACATATTTGTTTGACACCGAACACTTATTTTCTTTGCCCAATAAATGGGCTACTAGTTTCCTTTTCATAAATTCAATTATTTTTAGCCTTTAAAGCTTTGTTATTGTTAATCCTTACGCTGCAGCCAAGGTGTATGACATCACAGTCTTGATGCATTGTAATTCGCTATTTTTATTGGATAAACCCATTTCCTTAGGGCACCGTACAGCTCTTTGAAAGGATTTGAAGCATAGAGCAGCACATAGTAAATACATTGATCTCACCCCAGTGATGAATAACATTGGTGTTTTTTGGTGCCTAGTTCCCCTGGAAGTTTTAAATTTTTTTGGTGCAATATGGCTATTTAGTGTAGTTTTTAATATATGGAGGTCTTTTTCAATGTGTATGTAACATTGATCGATGTGAAGAATGTGTAATATTTTTGGAAACATGGAGACAGAAACTGGGATAAGGAATTTAGCAGTGGAGCTCAGAGAATCAGGAGTGATCTAGCAGTGATATTTTGTTATAGAACCTTTTCGTAATCAAAGGAGTGTTTAGATGCAAAGACAAATAATTAAATAGGCAGAAGAAAGGCAGTTGGTACCCAACTAAATATGCTGACATTAACGTTGGTTAGGCAGGACACCGGTAGTGACGCAAACCACATTTTGGTCAATAATTAATAAATGAAGAGCCTCTAATTTTCATATTTAATAGTCTTCTGAATTTGAATCTGAATTAAACAAATCAAGTTTTTGCTAGTGAATTAAGTAGGCATGAAAACTCGAGAACACTCGAAGTAAGTAATTAACACCCCTTCAAGAAGTTATTTTTATTCAATTGGTGTTACTCACATTCAGCATACAAAATTGGAACGTGGTCATTTTCAACTGTTTCAATTTGAAAGCCAAATAAAGCTGCCTTAGTTGTAATTTGGCTATCCAAAGCATGCATATTCCATTCATTAAAGCTAGCAAACCAGTCTTTATCCATTCTGTAGACATACTGAACAGAAGATGTTCTTTGACAACCATTTTGCTGACAGATTATTTTCAGAAGCAGAAAACAGAATGACTTGTCAATCAGTTGTATTTTGTAAGAAGTTTAAGTTTTTTCTCTTTACAATATCATATCAACCCCCTTTACTTTACAAAGGGAAGAATACAGTTCAAAATGTGTCGCAGAGGGGACCTGAATTATGGCTACTTGTGACGTCATTATAAGCAATGTTGCTTAGTACAGAGGTGGATTCATCTTTTGGAGCGTTATATTTTTATTACTTTACCAGAAATAAATCTGTTACCAATTGTAAGCTATTGGATTAGTTATGTGTAAGGGTACACAACCAGTTTATTTTACTGATATTATTTCTTATGCTGCAATGGTTGTTGCGTTTTCTACATCAACGAGACAAGGTTTTCGGAAGAAGCTTATCTTTGGAATGGAAATGTAAATTGAACAGAGGAATATATTGATCTATTTTTGTTTGAGTATATACTTTTCAATGTTTTAGACCATCGGATTCTTCTTTAAAGATTTGGTGAAGAAGATGGCTGTAATGATTGCTATTGCAATGCCAAGCACCGCTGCAATTCTTTTCATTATCAAAATGGGTGGAGATCTTTTCTTTGTTTATGCCTGGCTATTTTGTTTCACCCTCTCATTGGCAAGTATAATTATTTTGTTACTTTTTCTTTTAAGCTAGAAGAAAAATATTATTGGAGAGTGTTTGGAATGATTAGAATAACAGTTGGATGATTTAAGTACACGTTCTTGGAATCGTACTCCTGCGTATTGCTTTAATGACGATATCCCCCACTGGCTAAGCTTTTAGTACTATGATCCTAACACATTTCAAACTAATAGTCCCCTTGATTGCAAGCGGAGGATTAGGTTGGATAGGTGGTATTGTCATCCATACCCTCCAATACACATTGTATTCAATGATTTGTTCTTGTGTTTGCAGGTTTTTTTACACTCCGTGTGCCCCAAACACATTCAATTTACTTCTGCCAATTTTGCCGCATTTTCTCCTAGTTACAAGCAACAGTTAATCTTACGCATAGTTTGTTATGTGGTCTGAAGTCATGTGAAGCCAATACGTGTATAGTGAAGAAATTAGATTAAATAGTGTTCGTTTTTTCACTTGATCGGGCCAAAATACCGACAAGAAACAACAGACTTTAAGCGTTTTAACAAATACTCTGTTGCGGTAAATTTTCTTACTTAGTAGCAAGTGTGAAATACGCAAGTGAAGCAGGGCACGTCATTTTATTCTTCTTCTTCATCCTCTTCCTCTCCCTCTTCATTTTCTTCTTCATCTTCTACTTCCTCTACGTTCCTAATTGGATCCTAATGCTGATGTTGATAATAAATTTTGCTGCACGGCATATATCGTGAAGAGTGCCTTGCACCTTTTCTTTCAGTGGTATCGCTTTCTTCCAAGTTTCAGTGGGGAGGTTTATAAATCTGGGGCAGTGTTGAAGAGCATGGGTATTATTCTCTGGTCCTTTGTAAGACGGGGTATCTGACGAGTTCCCAGTCTTTAGGGTTCTTTTGTGAGGATGCTCCTTCATTCTTTACTTAGGAAATGTTTAGAGCATCTTTTTTGTTGTAGACACCAGCACAATTTCATTGTTTGATTGTAGTGGAAGAGTCTTGTTGTTGTGAGTCAGTAATCCTTAACCTCTGGCCTTGTCTCCCAGCTCTGCACGGCAAGGCTGAGGATTTAATAGTCGTTTGGGTGGATCTGCTATGCGTCAGACCCGCCACGTTACCTTTCTGGTTGGGCAGAGGTGACATACCTTATCGAGAATCCTCAGTATTTTCTGGCATCAGATTAATTAAAATTTTATTTGTGTT
Organism: Morbakka virulenta; assembly: GCA_003991215.1. NCBI lineage: Eukaryota > Metazoa > Cnidaria > Cubozoa > Carybdeida > Carukiidae > Morbakka > Morbakka virulenta. The sequence continues at coordinate 4,705,723 of RDPX01000021.1, read as the reverse complement.
TCTCCTTGTCTTGTCTTCTGCTGTACATTATCTGCCATCTTGTTTCCTATTGATTGTGTTATATCGAAGAATCATCCTGTACTCAAGTTTAATGTTGTAAGGATCAAGATCGATGCTAATTGAAATAACACGTTTTGTTTTCTACTTAGTTTACGATCTCTTTGATCTAATCTCTCCCTTAACGTTGTAACGATTGTCCCCTGCGTTCCTGCCTTCGCCACCTCGAGACTTCTAAAAGTTACGCCGTATACCTGATCAGACGAATAAAACCTTGCACTAACAGTTGTTATTTATTGAAACAAAGGGCTCGAAACACCGTAGACACTGACTTGTGTTTGCACCATAACAACATGGAACTCCTTTTTTCTCCAAAATATTGAAAATTTTATGAACCGACAAATATATCGAAGAGCGTCAGTTAAAAATTATTGGCAATCTCTGTTAAGATTTCCCCACAAACATGGTCTTTAAGAGCGCTATGTTTAAGATTTTGCTTTTAATTGCATTGCAAAAAAAAGAAACCAATCTTAGAATTTGACGTACTTGCAGGTGGAAAATGTACATTTTGCGAGGCACGATTTTTACTTTTTGTTTCTGATTAAATTCACAAGTTACCAGCAAATGCAAAACACTTGGATTTTTGAGAAATTGACATTTGGTGATTTTGACCAATAATATTTTTTTATTTATCTATTTAATTATTTGGAGATTGTTTTCTAGGAGCCTGAGAACAATAATAGTTATATAGCCACATATTCATTAGGTGAATAAAGACATTTGGTTTTTTGTTTGCAGCTGTTGCAACATTCCTAATAATACTCTTTCCTTTTTCTTTCAGTTTTTGATGACGGTATACCATGACTATATAGC
>RDPX01000021.1:4687057-4703803 GCA_003991215.1 Morbakka virulenta | reverse complement strand
CGTCAGTTAAAAATTATTGGCAATCTCTGTTAAGAATTCCCCACAGAACATGGTCTTTAAGAGCGCTATGTTTAAGATTTTGCTTTTAATTGCATTGCAAAAAAAAGAAACCAATCTTAGAATTTGACGTACTTGCAGGTGGAAAATGTACATTTTGCGAGGCACGATTTTTACTTTTGTTTCTGATTAAATTCACAAGTTACCAGTAAGTGCAAAACACTTGGATTTTTGAGAAATTGACATTTGGGGATTTTGACCAATAATATTTTTTTATTTATCTATTTAATTATTTGGAGATTGTTTTCTAGGAGCCTGAGAACAATAATAGTTATATAGCCACATATTCATTAGGTGAATAAAGACATTTGGTTTTTTGTTTGCAGCTGTTGCAACATTCCTAATAATACTCTTTCCTTTTTCTTTCAGTTTTTGATGACGGTATACCATGACTATATAGCTCCTATATTTGACCGCTTCATTCCTCTGCCAGAGGGTCAACTTAGGACATCAATTGAAAACTTAGCTGCAAAAATTGAATTTCCATTAACCAAAATTTTGGTTGTTGAAGGATCAAAGCGGTCTTCTCATAGCAACGCATATTTCTTTGGCTTTCATAAGAACAAAAGAATAGTGTTGTTTGATACCCTTTTAAAGAAAAGCCCGTTTGAAAAAGAAAAAGAAGATCAAGAAAAGAAGGAAAAAGAGAAGGTTGAAAATACAGTTGAGTCTGTTGACAGCGAGTGCCCTGTAAAGGAGTCAGATGATGCCACCATTAGCAAGGAAAACGTACAGAATGAGAATACGGAGGTATGTAATAGCCTTGTACGCTTTGCTTTCTATTAGTATTTTACCCAAATGTTAAAAAGAGCGTCGCTCTTTTGCTAAATACTTTTCGAAGTTGAAGAGGTTAGTTAATCTGGACGGCGAAGAAAATCCATGGCCCATATTCAGAATTTGCAGAATTCAGCGAATTGTTTAGTAGAGCTTGAACCTATTTTAATATATAACATTAAATTTCAATACGTGTCCAAACAAAGGTACAAAACATTTAAAGTGCTAGAATTCATATTTTTTGACAAATTGCTTAAAATTATTCATAATTGAGGTGGCAGAATCCAAAGCTGTTAAAGCGTCCATAACGGTTTATTTTGTTTGATGGAAAAGTGGAATGCTTTGTTGTGTTGCATTTAATATCCATGGAAATTAGTTTGCTTGAAAGTTTCAAGAGAAGATTAGGGTGTTTTATAGATTTGATTTTAGCATAACATGCATCTACACCTTCAGCATGATCATTGTTTAAATACGAACAAGTTCTCGCTTATTGGATTAATTGGAGCAGGACTGAGACCTTAATGGGGATAAAAAAGGCACTCCAAGCTTATCTCAACAAATTATTTCTTTCCAAGAAAGGGACAGTATATTTATCTAAAGCATTTTGTTACTTTTTTGGCAATATATTTTGTTTATTTGTACAACGTCTGCGAATTAATGTTGATATTATTGAAATACTTATCAAAATGGATCAATATAACGGTTCAGACTTTCTTTTTGATTAAATGCGCCTTTTGTTGTAATTTTACATTGATTACAAGTAACAGAAAGAAGCATTTAAACATGTAAAGGAAAGACCTTTGTGTGTTGGTCGTACTCTTACAAATCTGCATGCCTAGTCAAATTGAAAAAAAATATTGTATGACAGAAACACTAAGTTCACCACACCGAAGGTTATAAGAGAAACAAAAACGTTTGAAACCCTAGGACAAATGTAATGGTGGTGGGAGTTTTTTGTTTTTCAGAACCCTTTTGGGGGTCAGCTCATAATAAAAGAAGTGGAAAACACAGGTTTGGAGTAGAACTCTTGGCTTATGGACCTTTACGAGTAACGGGTAAGTTGAAGTCTGGTGATATCGGCCTGGGTGAGCTATGGAAAAATTCGGGGTTCTACACGTATAATTTTTTACCACACGTATTTATCTTTTGTAGCATTTTCTTCTCAGGGCGTACTTTTAATAGTATTCCCTGTTTAACTAAATTGAAATAGTCATTTGACCGCTTTCTATTTTTGGAGCCTCGAATTTCAAAGCACGAAGTTCTTTACAAGCAAACGAAGGAGAAAGAAATTTTTTTCACGATATTTTTTTATGTTATTATGTTCAACTTGCAGGAAAATACCAAACCAATGGCAAATGACCAGAAAGATCAAAAGGGTTGTTCAGATGAAGAAATTTTAGCAGTTTTAGGACATGAGCTTGGTCATTGGAAGCTCGGGCATGTGTTGAAGAATCTCATTATTAGCCAGGTATTATACATAACGTTTTTGGGTAGCTGTATATTTGGAAAAGTTAGGTATTATGAATGCAGTTAGTGTATATGATTTGTGTTATTCTTGGAAGAATGTGACAGTAATAGCAATAACCCATTTTTTGTCAAAAACAATTTGTTGAATCCGCATAGTCGTATCACAATTTTATTTTATCGCAATTAAAATCACTCATTTTAAACGAAACCTTTTTTGTTGGCACTGGACTGGACTTGGTTCATTCCAGTCCCACAAGAATAAGGTAACAAAAGCCAAATGAGTTTTACAATATGAAAAACACCTCCCATTTCTTTCAAAGCCAATGTGTGCCGAAAGTCTACCGTCATTGGAGAATATGTGCAGTAGGTTCATTCAGTTCCACACAATATAAACTTGGACTAATAAGAACTTTAGCTCGTCCTGCTGTTGTTATCTGCTTTCCTTACTCGTTGGCAGGATAAATGAATAAAATTAAGCAAATTCTGTTGGATATGGTTGATTACGAGTTTAAGTGCCGGGGTCATGCCAAATAAGTTGGCCGTGCGTCCTTGAGATTGATTTATATAATGAAACAAAAAATGCCTAGTGCTTACGGGAAAAAACTTTGTGTTAATCGAGTTAGCCAAAAAGACAGTTTACGACTACACAAAAGTATTACTTGTGATTCGACTATTGTCCAACATCTAGTGTTGAACCACGAATGCAGTAAAAACAAGTTTCGAGCTAAAACAGTTCATAGTGGTTGGTAGAATCAGGTCTACCTACCATTTATGAGCCTTCGAGGTATTTCATATTCAGTTATCATCACTTCCTCTTTGTAGACCAAGAGAATTTGTGTATGCTCTTCAATTGGTTTAGACCTTCTTCACAAAATATGGCGGGCTTCCATTAATCCCTTTTTGCTTCTTTATCCATTCACAATAAGTGGCGAGTGTTTTCCATCCTCTCTTTGTTTTCCATATTGATAAAAGCGCACTTGACTTGTGCTTTCATATTCTGGCGTCTTGTGCAGATGAGTAGCAACGAAAGAGCTTTAGACCAAAATGAACGTGATTTTAATTGCGATATTCATATTTTGTACTACAAATTGCTTTATTATGCTTAAATAACACTAAGACCTTTGTAGAAAACTGTTGCTCAGTATTTTTAAATTATTCTTTTTCTTTATTAGAAATTGTAATACATTATTTCGCTAATTCACTTTCATGAATTCTCTTTTTTGCCCCAGGATTTAGTGTTTTTGGAAGTTACGAGTCGCCAACCGGAAAAAAGTTCCACAAGGCATTTCATTGTGAAATTTTAAACACGACAACAAATTGCATTAAAACTTTTTACACTTCAAATTTTACTTACATGTTGGTTAAATTTTGTTGTAATATGACAGGTGGTACTGAAGAACGTAAGATTCATATAACTTAGAAGTGAAATAGTGCCTCCCATTTGTTAGACGTGGCACTCATCTACCATCGCATTATTGCTTTTCTTTGATTAATCGATGTTGAAAGGCTACCGATGTAGCCACAAGCCTTGGTTAGCATAGGGACTCTATTTCATGATGTTTAAATCGATCTTAAATTGAGTGCAGTAGGCTTGATGAAGAAGTTGGTGATATTGTTAGCCGGAGATCATGCGTCATTACTAATGGTATAATTTATTTTCTGTCTCCAGGCAAACCTTTTCCTCTCATTTTTTCTGTTTGGACTCCTCATGAATATGCAGGTGTTTTACACGAGCTTTGGGTTCCCAGATTCTAGACCAACATTTATCGGGCTTATTATCATTTTTCAGTTTATATTCTCTCCGTACAACGAGGTAAGAAAATTGTTGCGCCTTATGTAGTATATTTGTTTTGCTTTATGTTTAAATTTAATCTGTAACAGAGCTGTTTGTTTATTCAACTTACCTTTGTTGTAAGGATTGCCTTGATGTTAACTGGTTTTAAGTAACCAGAATATTATTTGTTTATTTACACATCATTTGGTTCAACTTTTAATTTATTCCCATTCACTGTTGTACTGGTTATTTTGGTTTTCTTTCATCCTTTCCCTCTGAATACTTTGAATTTTATATTCTTTTTATCACTTTTTTCTTTATATTATATATATATACTTATTAATTTTGTAGTAATTATTGTAATTATTATGTATTATATTAATATTAATTATATTATATTATTATATTATATATTATATTACATTATATTATATTGCTTTATTGTACTTTATGCCATAAGCATTAGCAGGTCTGGTAACCGCACTTGCATACCAGCAGAAATCAAAACCCATGACAAAGGACCCCTTGGGATCATTTTCATCTGGTACTTAATTATATTTCTAAATACCCTGGCTGTTCCAAAAAAATGTTATTTGTAGTAGTGCTGTATTTAATTTGATATCTAGTTTTAAAAGATTTACCCAGTTTCTTCGTTATACTTATGAGGCCACCCACAGTCTCACAAATATCAGACCTCAAATTCCAAATCCCCTTGATTTCCCTTTTCACACCTAGATACTTNTATATTATATTATATTATATTATATTATATTATATTATATTATGTTATATTATATTATATTATATTATATTATATTATATTATATTATATTATATTGCTTTATTGTACTTTATGCCATAAGCATTAGCAGGTCTGGCAACCGCACTTGCATACCAGCAGAAATCAAAACCCATGACCAAGGACCCCTTGGGATCATTTTCATCTGGTACTTAATTATATTTCTAAATACCCTGGCTATTCCAAAAAAATGTTATTTGTAGTAGTGCTGTATTTAATTTGATATCTAGTTTTAAAAGATTTACCCAGTTTCTTCGTTATACTTATGAGGCCACCCACAGTCTCACAAATATCAGACCTCAAATTCCAAATCCCCTTGATTTCCCTTTTCACACCTAGATACTTTCTACTTTCTCTTTTTCCTTCTCGCACGTTCTACTGTTGCCTGATATAGCAATTTCAATGATGTCATTTTCTCTTACCTTTATTCACAACAACTATATGCCTCAGTTAAATAGTCATATTGAATACTCACATCCTTAGTAGCTTCGCCTTTTCAGCTTCCATTTACAACCGTTGAGGAATGCCTGTATCAATTTTCCACCCCTTTTATCTCTTGTTTCTTGCATAAATCGTAACGTGCCTTTCTGTGTTATCTATATGGACTAAGTGACAGTGTGCTGAGCAGATTCGCCTTGCCAATCACACATCGTACAAAGTTGTGACAGATTTGTCAATATGATGTTTAACATAGTTTATTCGATGAGCCTGTTCCTCTGCTGTACACAAAAGGTACTCTCTTTGTTTGTTTGGATTACCTTTTCTCGGCCATTTTCTTTTCGTAACATCTGTTAATTCCTGCATCACTCTCATAAAGGGACCCATCATTTTTCCTTCCATCTTTTTTTTCATTCATTCTTGTCCTTTTAAACTCCACTTTACTAATGACATCTTTATTATCTGATATGATATTACTTCAGCTACCCTAACACGCCGAGTCAATGAGTTGGAATTCCTTACATACCAGCCCAAATTATTCTCCTTATTTTAAACGCGGCTCTCGCTGCAAATTAACCCACGTCCTTCCATTTTTTTCAATCACACTTTGGGTGAAATCCATTGTGTGTCGTCAGAACCTTCCACGATTTTCTACCCCTGTTCTTCAGTTCATCTGTTGTCCATTTCAGGATACCTGCTCCTAACTTCGATACTGATACAGCAAACGTGTTAATTTTCAAGACCTTATCCCTATCATTCAATTTCGATTTCAAAATCGTCTTCAATCCCCTTTTGTATTCACTTACAAACTGATACAAGTATTCAANAATTCCTTACATACCAGCCCAAATTATTCTCCTTATTTTAAACGCGGCTCTCGCTGCAAATTAACCCACGTCCTTCCATTTTTTTCAATCACACTTTGGGTGAAATCCATTGTGTGTCGTCAGAACCTTCCACGATTTTCTACCCCTGTTCTTCAGTTCATCTGTTGTCCATTTCAGGATACCTGCTCCTAACTTCGATACTGATACAGCAAACGTGTTAATTTTCAAGACCTTATCCCTATCATTCAATTTCGATTTCAAAATCGTCTTCAGTCCCCTTTTGTATTCACTTACAAACTTGTTTTTCATGCTCATTTATTTTATTCATTACCACAATACCTAGATATTTTTAACGACTTAAACCGGTTTCTTCCATCATTTGCCCATTAGGAAGTGCAATAGCATTTAGCTCCAGTATTTTCCTCTCTTTATTGCCGACACTCAGCACCTGTTTAATCTGAATTGCATCCTGATGTCTTGTCTTAGCAGATATACAGTTTGCACTGGTGAATTTATTTGATTCTGATTCTTAACAAATAAATGGGAATCACCGATGGATAATAAATGATTAATTCTTAATTTCTTGCCTTCTTATTCATAAGGAGCTGCTTATTTATTCAAGATCTGTGTCAGTGAAAACATACATAGTTCAAAATTTTTTCTCTGAATAGGCACATCTCCTGATTTCCTTTTCGGCTTATATTAAAGATTAAGAGATTACTCAACCTAAAATGGCATTGAGCTTATTATATTGCAAAGAGGGGTTGGGTTTGGGGGTTTTTTTTGTTGATTCTTGGATACTACAATAATGCCATTGTTAAAAAATTATTACATAAGCCACTGGCATTATCGTTTATCAATAATGGCAATAATGATGAAGCAGATGATCAGGTGTTCCTGACCTCAAGCAAGTTTCGGCTTCCGTTCCTGGGTTTTTCTTTAAGGTTTCCAAATTGGGAATGTAAGCAGCATTTACTAAAGATGGATTTTTTGTTTATTCTTCAAGCATTTATGATTTTATTTGGAAAAATGGTGTGTTCCAAGTAGTGTAAATTTATTATTGTACGTGGTGGCCATTTTAACATATTTAATATTCCATATTTTTCCATTTAGGTTCTAGGTTTCCTGTTGACCGTGCTTAGTCGAAAATTTGAATTTCAAGCAGACGACTTTGCCAAAAATCTTGGCTTTTCATTGGAGTTACAAAGCTCACTTATTAAATTACACAAAGATAACCTTGGTTTTCCAGTAGCGGATAAGCTGTATTCTGCGTACCATTATTCACATCCACCACTACTTGAACGATTACGGGAGCTGAAAGTGAAAGTAGATTGATGATGAAGCTTTGCCTGTAAAGGCAGTAAAACGGTGATTGGAGAATAGATTTGCAAAAACTGTTTTTTGAGTAGCAATAGATAAAAAGTATTAAATGTTATTCTGATAGCTTACTTAGATGCTTATTTTATCGTTTGTTATGCATTGAAGTTAACTGATTATTAAAGACTGTGTATGAGATTTTTTAAAAATTTGGTTAACGTCATTTGTAAAACGTACCCCAGTTGTGCTGGTACCTGCCAACGCACCAGCTTACTGTTTTGTGTACGAAACATTACGACCCTTGCACGTGATATATACAATACCGCTCAGAGCTTCCTTGTCATTTTTAATTGTTTTCCCTATTTCGCTTTACCGGAATAATAGAGTCTTATGTAGCATCACTATTATAAGGAAAGTGGATTTTTCTACAGTTTTTGTTTGACAGTCAAATTTAAGTTAGAAGGCGGAACATTTGATTGACCTTATCGTTCAGTTGAAAAGACCTTCTACGAAGGCTTAAGAAAACTGGAGCCATTCAACCATCGTTTTCTGGGTCTCACAGAAGTTGTTCGAGTTCGTAATATAGTCACCATGTTTGACACACATTTGTGACATACTCGAGTGAATGTAGATAGATGTAGTTTATGACGCTATAAATTGATACTGCAATAGTTATTGGCCCTGCTAAGATCTCCCATCATAGGTTCCTTAGTGCATCCCTAAGGTGAGAGTGAACTCCGTAGTCGCACCTCCACGCCACATTAATGTGGGTGTTCCTTTGGGGACACGGGGCAGGGGAGGGGCATGACATCAGTCATGACAAAAGCGGCACGGGCGCGAGTGCCCAGTGTGATATCAAAACTAGTTCTCGACATCCTCACTCAAGAGGAGTCGCAGACTAGACTGGTACGGCTGGAGAACCTTAAAACCTCCAAGGAGAAGGAAAACACTGATTCCAAACCAAGGCAGATGGAGCTCGTGAGCGTGCACTGCACTGCAATCGTCTAAGGGAAGAAACTCCGACAGAAAATCGCCCCTTTCAGTCTTGAAGGTTGGGCATTGTGCCAATCACCCAATCTCGGAAAAAAGCCTGATTACATAAACCACAAGCACTAAATTGGATCCACAACCCCTTGGAGAGGCAATGGTTCCTGACCTCGAAAGGGAAGGAAACATAACGCGCTTGAGTGAAAGCCGAGAGGAAGCTCAAAAGCCGATTACACTACTTGTTAACCCAAGGACCAAATTTGCTATTGGTGACTGGAATGTCAGAACCATGTACGCCACTGGGAAAGCAGCACAGATCTCCAGGGAAATGTATAAAGCACAGATCGAAATGCTAGGGATCAGTGAGAGTAGATGGACTGGTTCTGGCAAGACAAAGCTCACTACTGGCGAGACCGTCCTATACTCAGGTAGAGTCAATAATGACCACAGGTTGGGAGTTGCAATCATGATGTCCAAAAGTGCAACTGCAGCACTCATAGACTGTTCGCCAGTAAGCGAGAGGATTATAAAAGTAAGATTCTTCTCCAAACACTTCAAGCTAATAGTGATCCATGCATACTCGCCAACCAATGAGTCTGATGATGCTGACAAAGACAACTTTTATGAAACGCTCACTGAGACTGGAACACATAAACATGACATGCTAGTCATAACAGGAGACTTCGATGCCAAAGTCGGTAGTGACCCAGAGCCCCATTTATGAAATGATGGGAAGTCACGGTGCAGGAGAACGGAATGAGAATGGCGAGAGAGTGAATTTTGCACCTTGAATCAACTAGTCATCACAGGAATGCTCTTCCAACACAAGTTGATCCACACACTGACATGGCTGTCACTAGACGGTAATACAACCAACCAGATCGACCACACTCTAATGAGAAGAAAATTCAGATCATCAATCCTATACACCAGAGCCTACAGGGGTGCAGATATAGGCAGCGACCATTACCTGGTGAAGACCACCGTCAGATTGAAACTGAAGAGAGTATCAAAGAATGGAAAAAGGCGGACTAGGTATGACACCTGTAAACTGAAGAAAGAAGAAATCAGGAGACGCTTCTGCCTGAAACTAAGCAACAAGTACCAAGCACTAGAGGTGGAGGTACCTGACCTGCAAGAAAACAGTGACTCCATTGAATTACTGAATGCCAGAATGGAGAAAGCATACAATGACACCGCAAAAGAGGTGCTGGGGCACAAGAAGAAGAAATTCAAACCCTGGATCAGTCAGGAAGCCTGGGAACTTGTCGACCAGAGGAAAGATATTCACCTCAAGATCAAAGGAACTAGATCAGAGAGATGGAATAAGGGGCACAGGACAGAATACAGAGAGAAAGACAAGGAGGTGAAGAGACAGATAAAAAAAGATAAGAAAGAGTGGCTGGAAAGCATCGCAAAAGAAGCAACAAAATGGCAGCACATGAAGACTTTATACGGTCTGACTAAAATACTTTGTAACAAAAAAATAAAAGATAAGAATCGGAACATCATCCCCAACAGCGAAGACAGGAGAAAATGATGGCAGGAACATTTCAGTGAGACCCTCAACCATGACGAACCGAGAAACCATGTAACAAAGGAAGACACGAAAGAATATAAGATTGCTGACATCAGAACAGACCCACCCACACTTGCAGAAGTCCGAGACGCCATAAGGAAGCTGAAAAATGGCAACGGTCTTAGATGAAGTCTGGAGACAGGAGAAGACACCAAGAAGATGGAGGAGAGGTCTCATAGTCAAGCTGCCAAAGAAGGGAGACCTGAAGGACTGTAAGAACTGGCGTGACATTATTCTGCTCCCAGTCGTTAGCAAAATACTGGGACTGATCCTGGTCGGCAGGATTAAGAGTGGTGCAGACAGCAGACTGAGGAAAGAACAGGCAAGCTACAGAACAGGGCGAGGGACTACTGACCAAATCTTCATTTTGCGAAACATCATTGAGCAGTCCAATGAATGGCAAGCTTCACTGCATGTCGATTTCGTCGATTTTGAAAAAGCTTTTGACTCAGTTCACAGAGAGAGCCTTTAGACTATAATGAAGATGTCCGGCATACCAATAAAATCACTGCCGTGGTGAAAGCCTTATGTGACAACTTTAAAGGCGCTGTCATTGATGAGAACGACACCACAGACTAGTTCAAGATCAAGACTGGGGTGAAACAGGGGTGCAACATGTCTGCTTTTCTGTTCAAATTTGTCATTGACTGGATCATGAGAGGGACTGCGGGGAATGGAGAGAATGTCATCAGGTTGAAGTTCACAACGAAGCTAGATGACCTTGACTTTGCCGACGACATCGCACTGCTATCATCAAGAAAGCAGCAGATGGAGCAGAAGACTGACCGGCTGGTAGAGAATGGACATTGTACAGGCCTTAAGGTAAGCTCTGAAATATACAAGGACCTCAGAATAAACGCCAGAATTGATAACTGCATTATAATAAATGGAGTACCAGTGGAAGACGTCGAAAGGTTTCTATACCTAGGAGCGTACGTCTCCAACCTCGGAGGTGGCATCAAAAACAGACCAGCCGAAGCCCGACATCTGGAAGTCTAACAATATCAGTTATAACAACAAGCTGAGGCTGTTTAGAACCCTGATAACAATGGTACTGATGTACTGCTGCGAAACATGGACGACAAACAAGGAGACGACAAGAAACTAGACATTTTCCAGACCAAATGCCTGAGGCGAATTCTCAAGATACGGTGGCAGGAGCACACAACAAACGAAGTTGTTTTGGAAAGAGCCAGGACGAAGAGCATGAGCAGTGGAGTGAGAAGAAGGAGGTGGAAATACATCGGCCACATCCTAAAGGAAAGATCCCAAAGCCGACAGTGTGACAGTCTTGACCTGGGTCCCTGAAGAGAGGAGAAAATGCGGGAGGCCAAAAACCACCTGGAGAAGGACCGTCGAGAAAGAGAGACAGGTTGGTGGATGGAGAACATGAAATCGTAGGACTGTGTAGAATGAATATGGCCACCAGATCAGAAAGGGGGTGAACGACGTTTTTATGAAAATAACTTCAAATGGACTAAGCAGGGCTATTTGACAATTTCTTAGTGGAGCTTATCTCCACTAAGAAATTGTAAAATAACTCTGTTTTCAGGAAAAATACTTTAACCAACAATATCCTTCCTCATCAATATTCTTTCCCAACACATAAATGGCATAGTGAACCGAAATCTCCTGCCGTTCGAGTTACAGGATAGCCCCCACTCGAGAAATTCTCGTCTGGTTGATGATTCCCAACCGGGAAAATTTCAACATGGATAATTCCCACCCAGGACATTTTCCTCCCAGAATAATGTCCTCCCGGATAATCCTGTTTGTCAAAGGAAAGTTTCCGGGCAATATTTTGTTCTATCGATCTTGAGTGATTCCTACCTAATTTCATCGATATGCCTTAAATATGAAGCTAATAGATATTAAATGTTTGCAAAAATAAGATATTGCATCAGGTAAATATTTTTGCTAATTCCTCGAATGTCCTGTAAGACATCGTCCAGAGAGCTACAGGAAAAATTGGAGCCCTTCTTGGTGTCTTTCGACGGAACCTCCCGGTTTAATGGCCTTCATAGTACTCAATCACAAAATCACAATATCTTCTATAATGGTTAAGGGCATGTTGGTACTGACCATAAAATTCAACAACTCTGCCCGGTGAAACAAAGGCTAAATTAGCAATCATTCTCAGCGTGTTGACGAATTTTGGATGTTCTTTGTACCGTTGCTGGAGACCATCTCTTTGTGTTCTTTTCCACAAATTGGAGCACAAGTGAAAAAAGCACCTCTGCATTTCAGCTCCTTCAAAAATTTGGGAAGCTACATCGATTGGCTCTCTTGCGAAATCTGTCTTTATGTTTGTGATGGGTTTTGCACTGCCAAATAAACTTGCCTGAGGAGCAAAATATATATTTCCGCTTTATTACAGCTTTCTCATAATGTTAATGACTTTTCCTACTTTTCTTTCTTTCCTGGTACAAAAACAAAAAAAGTGCTTGAAGAAATGTAGTAGACGAATGTTTTTCACAAATATGGTAGGAAATATATACTGATAAGAACAGTAAGTGAGAAAAAATTGCAGACATGGAGGCTTAATGTTGTGCCGACAAAAACGAAGAATTTTGTCCTGCGACGACCAGGTGCAGACCAACACATTTGAAAGTTTGTAGCACTGGTAACTTTTGTTGTATTTCGTTATGTAAAGGTACTTCTTGGAATAAAAATAATTAAAAATATGGAATTGGGTTTTTTCATTCCAAGCTAGTGCGGACATGCAAAAAAGTGGATTAAAATTGTGCCTCGTTTCTGAAAACAAGGAGGTCAAGATTCATTTATTGCCTTGCAATCAACAAAAATTAGTGAGTTTCACTTCGACATAAAAATGTTACAGGCTCAGTGCGAAAATTTTAGCATTTAAAGAAAAAAAGTTCTTCCAAGAAGAAGAAGAAGTCAGAAACGGTCTATATTTCAGAATGAAAATGCTGAGGATACTAAATTTAGTGAAGATAATCCCTTCAACAACCCTTGCAGAAACTGTAGTGTTTTCCGGTCTGAAATTAAAACACTTAATACTGAAGTTAGGAGATACAACGATCTAGTTGCGCTTCATACAGAATGCTCTTTTTCAAAAGGTGAAAATAGCAAACTAAAAAATTATTTTCAATCTGAAACAAATAAGCATGAAAGTATATGCAATCAAGAAAATATTTCTAAAAATGGTGAATTCTTTTGAAGGTTAGCTGTGCAAGAGTTACAAGTATTTGACAATCTTTTTAATTAAGTGCATCCTGGTCTAGATGGTAAAAACATGCGCTATTATGAAAGGTAACAACAAAACATTGCCAAAGAAAGTGTTCTGAACAGTTCTATAAAGCAAATAAGCAAGGTTGTAAACCGAAAATGAACTTGAAAGATCAAATGTCAATTCTACTGGCTTTTTGCTCGAAAACTTACTTAAAATTTTGCAATTATTCCTGGCCAGGCCATCTGTAATCCTTGGATCATAAAGGGTGAAACGTGTTCCTCTTTTGCTAAGGCTAGCTACAAACGATGTTGTGTCGATGGATTCCTTAAAAGTGTTTTTTCTCGTACAACACAACTTGTCAACAACGATTTTGTAAACCAGTTCATGTAAAATTCGCAAGCTCAAAAAGAATGCCACAACGTGTTTACAATAACCACTTTTGCCTGCTGAAAAATGACACTTTGCATTATAAACTACGTTTTTTTCTTTAAGTGAAGTAATTTCTACAGCTCTGAATTCTTTTTTCATGTTTGTCTTACATTTGGCTTTGACGTAAAAGAGATCTTCTCTAGCAGAAATAAATCTCTTCTCTTTACATTTCCTTCCCCTGTCTAGTGTCTTTATCACCACAGTTCGTTCGGATTTACCCCTCTTTCTTCTGTGATTACCAATGTCAATTATGGCTATAGGAGGGAAATCTTATAAAGATTTACTCTCAGATAATACTATATTTCTTTCTGCAATAACAAGTTCGATGTTTTTCTTGATGTCTGATAATATCAGGGAGAGCATGTCTTCATTTGCAGCTTGGGGCACCATACCTTCCAATGAAACGATTTGGGAAGAAAATTTTCGGTCAGTCGCGAAGATCTTATTTTCGTAAGCTGTCTAATAACAAGAACAACTAAGTAAAAAAACCAGTTATAGACTAATTAACAAATCAGCTCAAGAGTAAGTAAAAAATGTTTCGAGGAAATAGAAAATAAGATCTACATACACTAACCTGATATTTTCGTTGGAACGTATGTGGCCCCAGGCTGACCGTCATGTTCTTCCCTGATCGCTATTTAACCCATATGGTCGCTAGTGACTAAGGCATTATTTGCATGCAGAAACAAAAAGATATATTTAAATTTCGGGAAACTTGTATTTGGACTACAAAGATTAACATTCTTTTTGTCTTCGGTACTGCTCTTGTGAGCCAACAGCTTTTTACTATCTGTCATATGAATTAAATGAGAGAATGACAGACTCAATGCAATAAAATCGAATCAACCGTCAGAAACAGGCAGTTTTTAGACATTGAAATGGGATGTTTTGCGTGTTTTCTTGTACCAAATCTCATGCAAAAACTTCCTTTTAAGCTAAAAATGGCTATTTCGAAGAATTTCAAAAGTGATGTTTTGGACATGAAGACTATTTTGACTATAATCAAAGATGGGTTAGAGACGAAAGAAGGTTGTCTTAATGTACATACAACCACAATACAGATAACATGTCTACATTTCTTCAACAAACAAAAGATAAAATTTGCATCTTTTCTAACCACAAGGGACACATTCCTTCAAAGTGTTTACATATGACGAATGTGAAATCAGGCATTTCAGGCTTTGATACGGAAAAGGGTCCGATTTTTTGTATGTTTTCAATGGGAACATATTTCAAGAGACTACACAAAGGAATATTTATGTAACTATTGTGAAAGGAGACTTATTTTTTGTGTGATCAATCAACCCTTGAAAAACAAACAATACGTACAACCCATGTGAATGCCGAAAATGAAATTTTGCTTCAAATCGGAAGAGCGAATATTCTAAATATTTCCGAGAAAAACTGTGAATTTTCCCGAATATTCAACTGTGAATCACAAAGGAGTTTTTACTTTGAATGGCCTATTACTTGCAGTGTGTGTGTGTGTGTGTGTGTGTGTGTGTGTGAGAGAGAGAGAGAGAGAGAGAGAGAGAGAGAGAGAGAAACAGACAAACAGACAGAGTTTAAATCGGTACGTTTGGAATGGTCAATTGCTATACCAATGAACAACGTGGAGTCACATGATCCTTCATCAAATGTTTACATCAAGACCTTGATAACTTCTCAAATATATTTTCCTTTGTCCCAACAGCGTCCAAAAGTTGCTAAAATCCAGTACGAATATTTCAAGAGTTCGCACCTGTCCTATCATGTGAACTGTGAGAGTACTGACGTTCAAATGTTAATTAAATCTGGGTTTTGTTGTTTATGACCTGAAAAATCATAAAATGAAGAAAAGAAGAGCCATCAGCCGTTGAGTCATATATGGGATGGGTTTTATCTGAGCAATAGAATCTTCCGTCATTTACGTCAATGAACCTAATAAACACTCATGTCGTAAAAATCAGTGTTTCAGAGGAAAGTTTTCATCATTTTGGGGAGATTGAAAACACATGCAATCCGCCAGTAAAGGAGACGTTAATGAGTGACACTGAATTCGACGGCAAGCGTTACGTAAACAAACGTCTTTTAAATCGTATCATGAGATGCTGCCGGACAACTACAGTCATTGCCAAGGTCATAAGCAACCTGGAGGAGAGGGTTCACATTATGCCAAAAATTTTGCAGATATGTGATCCTTTGCCTTCCTCTTGCACGTTTTCCACATATCATGCCAGAGAGAACTAAATGTTCCAGTACTTGCTTTCTCACCGAGTGTCCCACAAATCTCATCTGTCTGTTTTTAATCGTTGCTAGCAATTTGCGTTTAATTCCCTCGTCATTTCTTCTTTATCTCTTTTTCACAAAGTGCATCTGTATTTACCACTGAACCAAAATAAAGATGGAGGTTACAGTGTTGATTCCTTCTCGTCAGTTTTCGCGGTCTCGTAGAACCCATTTTAAGTATAATTTGATAAGATCAGGTAACATTATTCACCTTTGTTTAACAGCTCTTTTGATCCCAAGCCAGTTTGTTAAAGCATCTGCTTAGCGAAGTTGATCATAGTATACTGCTGTGAGAATTCGCATGTCCTTGTCATCGATTTGTATGCCAGAAAGTATTTGAAATAGCCCACACTGACAGACTTAATCAAAAGCCTTTTGATAGTCTAGAAACACCATATACTTGTCCTGTTGATGTTGAATTACTCTTTCTCCAATCACTCTTAAGGTAAAGATTAGGTTGACTTACTTACTTGACTTAAGCCTTTTCACTTAAGCCTGGAGCACAGGCCGCTAACAATCTCCCTCCATCTACGTTTGTCCTGGGCTGCGGTCATGATGGTGTGCCAACTATGTCCGCTGTCTTTCATCTCGTCTGCCTTGAGAGTTCCATCGTAAGTCTCTCCTGAGGGTTTTCCCGATCCATGTTCATTTCATTTTTCCTATCTGTAGTGGTGGAGGAAACTGACTTTTTCGTTCCCATAGGTCTTGATTGCTAATATGGTTTAGCCACCAAATTTTCACGATCCGTCGGAAACATCTGTTGATGAATGACTGAATTTTTTTGTCTGTCACCTTTGTAGTGCGCCACGTTTCAGCTCCATTCATCAGTACAGATTT
>RDPX01000021.1:4650392-4676673 GCA_003991215.1 Morbakka virulenta | reverse complement strand
CACAGCAACCACTTTTGCAAGTTTCCATATTTTGGGTACTTTGTTTGTATGCAGACAGACATTGAAGAAAGATCGTAGCCATTGAATGCAGTTCTCATGGATATGAAGAAAGAGCTCAGGATGTAGGTTGCCTGCGCCTGGGGCTTTACCGGCTTTCAGTGATTTAATGGCAGATATTATTTCATCATCTGAAAACTCAACACAAAGGTTTTGATCTACTGATGGGGAATTCCATTCTACTTTCAATTGTCGATTTACTTCTCTTGTAAATTGGCGATTAGGGTTATTGAACTTCCCGTTGCTTAGAAGACATGAAGGAATTGCATTTGGACTAATCAAACTCGGATTTGGGGTGACGTTTTTTCGGCCAGTGAATTTGTTAATAGTTGACCATGCTTTTCGACTGGATCGTTTCATATTGATGCCCCCAACAGTGGCAGTCCATTGTTCTTTCCGTTTAGAATTAAGATGATCGATAAGACGGTTAGCTGAAGACAACTTATCCTCAAGCGACTCAGCTTTTTCATGCTGAAAAGCAAGTTCATTGCATTTGGTATCCCATTTAGGAATGTAGTTCCTTCGAAAACCTCTTGGAATTGTATCTTTAGCTATTTATTTATTCTATTGGGTAAGATATTGGCAACCTCCTCATGGTCCAGCCTGCAAGTACCAATCTAACTTTGGGAAACTAATGCCAATACCTGAACAACAGGGACAAACTAGACAATCTAACGACATGTCAAAGATACATGAACCATCTGGGCCAGCTATCCTTCAATTAAATGTAGAAGGCCATACACGACCAAAGTGTGAAGTCATTCCAAAAATCCCATGGACAATTCAATTTCCGTTATTCTACTGCAAGAAACACATGCCACCAATGACGACAAAATCAAGATTTATGAATTTTCTCTCATTGGTTCAATCAAACACTCTAAGCATGGTATTGCCACTCTTGTACATAACAACCTTCCTTCTGTTGAAATTGGCCACAGTAATGTTGATGGTGCGGTTGAATGGCTAACCATCTCGATCAATGGAGAAATTACAATAACAAACTACTACAAACCNATCCTCTGTAAGTAATACAACTTGATCCTGGGAAGATCGACCTGGCCGGAAACCTGCTTGTTCCTTGGGTAAGATCGTTTCAGTGATTGGTTGTATACGATTGTAAAGTAATCTTTCGTAAAGCTTAGAGGGAACACAAAGCAGACTTACTGGTCTGTAACTACTAGCAGCATTTGGTGGTTTCTTGGGTTTAAGCACAGCAACCACTTTTGCAAGTTTCCATATTTTGGGTACTTTGTTTGTACGCAGACAGACATTGAAGAAAGATCGTAGCCATTGAATGCAGTTCTCATGGATGTGAAGAAAGAACTCAGGGTGTAGGTTGTCTGTGCCTGGGGCTTTACCGGCTTTCAGTGATTTAATGACAGATATTATTTCATCATCTGAAAACTCAACACAAAGGTTTTGATCTACTGATGGGGAATTCCATTCTACTTTCAATTGTCGATTTACTTCTCTTGTAAATTGGCGATTAGGGTTTTTGTACTTCCCATTGCTTAGAAGACATGAAGCAATTGCATTTGGACTAATCAAACTGGGATTTGGGGTGACGTTTTTTCGGCCAGTGAGTTTGTTAATAGTTGACCATGCTTTTCGACTGGATCGTTTCATATTGATGCCCTCGACAGTGGCAGCCCATTGTTCTTTCCGTTTAGAATTAAGATGATCGATAAGACGGTTAGCTGAAGACAACTTATCCTCAAGCGACTCAGCTTTTTCATGCTGAAAAGCAAGTTCATTGCATTTGGTATCCCATTTAGGAATGTAGTTCCTTCGAAAACCTCTTGGAATTGTATCTTTAGCTATTTATTTATTCTATTGGGTAAGATATTGGCAACCTCCTCATGGTCCAGCCTGCAAGTACCAATCTAACTTTGGGAAACTAATGCCAATACCTGAACAACAGGGACAAACTAGACAATCTAACGACATGTCAAAGATACATGAACCATCTGGGCCAGCTATCCTTCAATTAAATGTAGAAGGCCATACACGACCAAAGTGTGAAGTCATTCCAAAAATCCCATGGACAATTCAATTTCCGTTATTCTACTGCAAGAAACACATGCCACCAATGACGACAAAATCAAGATTTATGAATTTTCTCTCATTGGTTCAATCAAACACTCTAAGCATGGTATTGCCACTCTTGTACATAACAACCTTCCTTCTGTTGAAATTGGCCACAGTAATGTTGATGGTGCGGTTGAATGGCTAACCATCTCGATCAATGGAGAAATTACAATAACAAACTACTACAAACCACCTAATTCTCCGTTTGAACCACCACCCCATTATGATCACCCAGCAATATACTCCGGTGATTTCAACTGTCATCATACAACTTGGGGCTATTCTAGGAATATTCCGGATGGGAATGCTCTTTAAGATTGGTCCAGCACATTTGATATTAAGTTGCTTTTCGATCATAATCAACCAAAGGCGTTTCATTCTGGTGCATGGGACACCTACACGAATCCAGATATTACTTTCTTCACACATGATGTTAACAGCTCTCTATCTCATCCTGTACACACTGTTTTGGGTAACTTTCCAAAATCTCAGCATCGACCTACAATCATCCATCACCCAACTTTGATCGAATACACGCCAACATCGTCACTACCTAGATGGAATTTCAACAAAGCGAAAGAGAAAATCCGTAAAGAATACTACCGAAGAGTTAGGTTAGAGCTTAAAACCGAGCTTAACTCAAAACACAGAATTGAGGCAATAAACACCCTTGATGTACCAGTTGTACAATACAGCTACAACATAATAAAGTGGAACCCTCCTGACATGAAACGTATGGACTGTAAAACTAGAAAACTATTCACGTCAAGTGGTATGCTCCACCCCAAAGCAGATGTTGATCGTCTCTATTTGTCTTGATGCGAAGGGGGACGTGGACTTATACAACTTGAAATGTCTTATAAAACCACGACAATTAGAATTAGCTTATTTACCCGGAATTACCAAGCAAACATATTGAAGAGTGGAGCTGACCCTAAGTGCTAGTTCTGTAACTAGCACACGGAAACAATAGACCACCTTGTGTCTGGACATCCTGTATTTGCTCCAAATGAGTATGACAAACACCACGACCGTGTTGGGCAGTATCTCCACTGGGGTATATAGAAACACTTTGGTATTGAAACCAACCCCAACTGGTATGAACATCATCCACTACCAGTCACGGAATTCTGTGGGACTTTCCGATCAACAGTGATCAGTCGATTCAAGCAAATCGTCCTGACATCATAATTAAAGATAGAAGAAACAAAATGTGTACATCAATTGACATGCGTGTGCCAATTGATAAAAAATTTCAGTTAAGGAATTTGAAAAGTTAAGCAAGTATAAAGACCTAGGGATAGAAATACAAAAAGTATGAAACGTCAAAGCTAGAACTGTTCCGGTCATTGTTGGGGAACTAGAGATGATTAAGAAGGGGACTCAAAAACATATAGAGAAAACACCTGGAAAGCATAGAGTACAAGAACTCCAGAAAATTGTCTTCACAGGCACTGCTCATATTCTTGGAAAAGCACTCTCAAGTTGATACTGCAAAAGTCATAAACACTTGTGGGTTTTTTTTCATACAGCCCTTTTACAAATATATTATACTTTTCATAGTTTGTAGTAATATGACAATCGTCTTTTAATATTCGTGCCAATTATGTTTTTACTTCCTTGTCATAACTATTTTTATACTGTTTGTAATATGTCAATCGTCCCTTTTATGTTCATGTCATGTCCCATAGGACCTTTATCTGCCCCGGGTGACTGGGGTGACCCGGTAGGTAATTGTACTGAAACGCATACGTAAAAAAACCTTCATAATAATAATAATAATAATAATAATAATGATAATAATAATAACCGGTTAAAATATTGTTGCTGGGTGTAAGGCCCTAGCACAAAGTGAATACCCACGCACGCACCCANGTTTGTAGTAATATGACAATCGTCTTTTAATATTCGTGCCAATTATGTTTTTACTTCCTTGTCATAACTATTTTTATACTGTTTGTAATATGTCAATCGTCCCTTTTATGTTCATGTCATGTCCCATAGGACCTTTATCTGCCCCGGGTGACTGGGGTGACCCGGTAGGTAATTGTACTGAAACGCATACGTAAAAAAACCTTCATAATAATAATAATAATAATAATAATAATAATAATAATAATAATAATGATAATAATAATAACCGGTTAAAATATTGTTGCTGGGTGTAAGGCCCTAGCACAAAGTGAATACCCAGCACGACACAACAGAGTGTTAATGATTATGGCAGTCAACTGGGCCAAGGAGTATGAACTGAAAGGCTACAACGTGGTATGGTTCAAAGAGCGATGGGAAAGAGGAACGGTGTTGGAGAACGAGCGAGGAAAATTTGTTTGGGATTTCGAATTCAATTTGCGACAAACCACAACGGCAAGGAGACCCGACCTGATATTAGAAGACAAAGAAAAGAAGAATATCTGGATTTGCGATATGGCTTGTCCACAGCAACAAAACGATTGTGAAAACTGAGAAAATACAGGCAACTGGCCTTCGAAACAAGAGAGAGACGTCCAGTATACAATGTTATGGTTGTGACATGGATAACTGTTGCTCTCGGTGGAGGAATACGTCAAATCGCGAAAGACATGGGAATGATTTTCGAGAGCAGAGACACGATACAAAAGACTATCTGCGAAATGCAGAAAACGATCCTTGTGGACAGTGAGACCACAGTCAGAAAAGTACCATCTGGTCTCATTCAAGACACAGATGAATGATTTTGTTTTGCAGTTGTTTTTAATTGTAACTAGCAAATTTTGGTAGTTGTATTTTTGGGCTATTTTCTTGTAGTAGCTTTATCAAAAGAAATAATAATAATAATAGTAGTAACAATTAAAAAATAGTAATAAAATAATAAAAAAATTAACTTATACAGAAAGCTTATCTGTTGGTAGCTGCAACGATACAAGAAAAGAACTGTATACCTGAAGCCAAGGGACCTGGCCTGTTATCTAGCAGTTGACCGGCACTCAGAATTAACACCAAGTGAATAGTGAATAGTGAATAGTGAATAGTAATAATTGTAGCTATTTTGCTTATAATAATAATGTGGCCAAAAACTGAAGAGAAGAAACCTCTTGTTCATCGGCAAAAGCAGCCACTGTGTTTGGTTGATTTAATTGTTTTGACTAACTGCAAAGAGTTTCCCTTTGGATTTCTTTCGTAAATTTTGTAAAGAGTCGGCATTTCCTACCAATTTCCTTTGATTATACTTTAAAGCTGGTTCTTGCTGGCCTGTCGACCTTCTCTTGCTTTTGTGTCACTTGTTTTTTGCAATCTATATCCGGAAAAAACAAATTCTAACCTATTCTTTGAAAAATCTGAGGATTTCTCCGAGATGTTAGATACAATATTCTGGAGGAATATCCAACCAACTTTAAGAATTCCTGAGATCTCGACATAAAAACCCATATCTTGCATCACGGGTTTTGCTCATTGCGCAGCATACAACGAAAGAGCCCTGAGTCTAGTGTTTTTCCGCTCCCACGAAACAGTGTGAAACTAATTGACTTTAGCTATTGGCATTATTATTATTCGCGAAATCGCGTTTAACTTTGTTGTGTGCTTTCCATTCAGATTTTGACTCCATGTTTTTTCATTATTAAAGTGGGTATCGTTGTAATGGATGTTCTCTATGAACCAGCAAACCATAGAATATCTTAACACTGCAATGAGTTTTGACAATCACATATCAGAATATTAGATATATTAAAGTCATTTATTATGGAGGAGCTGAGTCACAGAATAGACAGGAGCTATGGGCTCTTAAAGAGAATGGACAAATTACAAAATATTACGGGTTCTGGCCGCCTTCGCCGAAGGTTTGTGGCAGAGCTTCGATTTCTTGAGGAACTGAAAACTAAAGAAAAACAGGTGATAGACAGACATTTACATAGTTCAAACTTACCGTTTCTGGAGACAGTGTTGAGGATCACAGAAGAAGTGAAATACACAGAAAATATTTTTGCTCTTTACTGTTATGTCGACGAGAATGGCGTTGAAAAGCAGGTTACCGTTGATATTATAACTAAAGAACAAACACATTGGATAAAAGTTGTTGCAAGAAATCCTCAAGCGCTTTACCGTACCTGGCTGGGGCAAGGACAGTACGGTAGTAAGTGCATCTGTGATATTGCAAAAGAATTTATTGATGCCAAGGAACATATTGTAGGTAGCGAAATCAATACTAAAGTAGTTTTTCATTTTGAAAATGGTATCATGAGAATTATGAGAGACAATCTAGTGGAGATCGGTGTTACCGTAACTGGAGTGATTTTAAGCGAAGAAGGGAAGGTGTCTTTACCAATACGGTCCGTGATAACTAGTGGTGAATTTTCTAGTTTCGGTAACCACTCCGTTAAAGTGAACTTAGATATAACAGCACTTGTTGCAATGGTGTCCTCACTTACCAATGGGGGTAGTCACAAATTCAAAGATAAAATACTTAATGATCAGGCGGAGGAAGAAAAGACTGAACCAGCACTGCCAAGGATACTTAACTTTGTGAAGGGGAAGGAATTGTTTGTATGTAGAACAGCTTATAACGACTTTTGTAGTATTTTGGAGACAGTGGGTGGCAGGGAAGAAAAAAAGAGAGCTGAAAAATTGCTATCAAGTGTTACGTTGATTGATGACCAGCCTTCACTCAAGTCACAAAGTTTAGTAGAAAGTGGTAAAGTGCGAGCAAGACCGAAAATTATATTTGGGACTGGGGACACCATCCAAGCAGTGACTTTAACAGCGAATTCATCATTTGTAAGGGCAGCAAATAACCAAGGTGTAAAGTTCCAAGTCTATTTGCATGGGTCACGTGCTCTTACGGAGCAGAAAGAATCTGAATTAGTCACATACAATGAATGATTATTTTTACATTAAAAATTTTGTAATTATTTGGGGTTGCACATGTTCATTGTTTAATTTATAATTTTTCTTTTTAGTGTCAAGCTCACAGAATTCTAACCTTTGCAGTCAAAACTCCCTGGCAAATAGCAATGGAGTCAGGGCTTGACCTTGATGTAATCCTAAATTGACCTCAATAGGTTCTTGCATCCCCACTGCACTCTGGGCCATGGTTTTGCAATCTGTCTGCATCTCCTGAATTGCTTTCACATACTTGTAATTTACTCCATTGCTTAAAAAACAGTATCACATCTCTTCCATCAGTACCCAGCAATAGGCCATTTCTAGGTTTATAAAGAAAAACATCTTTTCTTCTCCTGCCCCTCCCTTTATTTCTCTGTTATCATTCACAGTGCAAAAATGGGATCAACAGTGCTCCTGTTTGGCATAAAACACTTATGCAGTACTGCCTCTGCTACAAAACTGATGGTTCCAACTGTTCTTCCACAGAATTAAGTTTTTTATTTGAACAGAATTGAGCCTCACTCTGTAATCTGTAATTTCTACCATCTTATCCTCGCAGATCTTGTTTTTGCTTCCTTAGGTGTTATAATTAGTTTCAAAGTGCACACCACTGGTCTATGTTGAGTTGTTAGACATTTTGCAAGTATACCTTTACGATCAGTTACTTTATTCAGTTGGGATCTTGGCAGTTGTACATAATGTAATCTATCTGAATTGCAGTATTCCTACAGCAAATTGTCATCCCATTCTAGTCTGCTTCCTGGAAGAATGTGTTTGTGATTGCAAAATTGAACCATGTTGCAAGACCTTTTTTCTCATCTTTCTTCCATCTTTCATAGACATGTCTGTTCATCTCTCATTTCCTTTGCCCATATGATCATTCAAATTTCCTTCAACAAATAGCCAGTTTTTGCCCTGGCAACCAGGTGATCATTTTATCCAGGTCCTTCCGGAACTCTTCTTTCTCTGCCTCTTCACACCCAGCCTTTGGGGCATCAGCGCTGACTGCACAAAAGTTCTCTCCATTGATGTCAACCCTCACCAACATCACTCTATCTGATTCCCTGTAGACTTGTACTGCACCCAGTACTAGACCACCCTCCAAAATGATACCTACAGCATTTTTGTTGTGCTGGATCCATGATAGTATATTTTGTTGTCAGCCCCCAACATCTTTCACAAGGCTGCCAGAACTGTGCATCCATGGTCAATGACCCCATGCTCCCACTTGGATAGGATGAGCTGACAGGAAGAAGGCTCCATATTGCAGGGAAGGGTAGCTAAAGTGGGTACACATACCTGATAATTTTGTATTCAAGGTTTGAAATGTTAAATCTGCAAAGGATGTTCAAAGATTCAATGATTTTGACAAATATGGGCATTGCAGAGTTCCACTTTACATAATTCAATTGTTAGGTTCTTGTAGTGTTAGTTTGTTGCAGTCAAAGTACTGCAACAAAGTAAAAGTTTTTGCCATTTCATTTACTACTATTTATATTACACCCAACAGCAAAAATGCCTTTATAGCTAATTGATAATTTGTATTGATGTATTGAGTAGGAGTGATTATGTACCTCTGTTTGCATGATTTTCATTAACATTTGTATATGAATAAGATTCATTATAGTTCAAAAAGTATTTGTGGTTTCCTAATTTCAGTGATTATGGAGTTAAAGGCAACAGCTCACCTTCCAGTTGACTAGCAAAAATAGTTCTTCAAATTCTGCACCCACAAAAATTAATTCTAACAAAAATGAAAACAAAAAAATATTTATTTAAGTTAAAAAGGAGCCCAGTTAAGAATATCAAGAAATAAAACTTAATGTATTATCATATCAAGATAATGGTTCAAAGGTGTTTTGTTAAGACACTGTATTGAGTTAGTCTGTAGAATGTTTCATGAAGTTACTGAGATTGATAGGGGATCCCCAGGAATTTTGAAGACAAAAATGTACATATGTTACATATATATGCTTGATTACGTGGTTGGAGCCTATTTTGTGGTGTTATTTATATTTTTGCTTTGTTTATCAGTAATAAAAAGGAGAACGTAAAATTTCACATTAATTCAACAAATTTGTACATTTGCAGTTATTACTGTGTTGTGAAAACGTCTGTGTTATGTCAGGCATCATTGAGCCTTAAATTACTTTTTAAATAATTACTGACAAATTACATACATTTAGGTAAAATAATTGTCCTTAATTTTATTGAATTGTAGTAAGTATTGATGTTTTATTCATTGGTGGTTGGGTGCCTTATAGGCTCATAGTACAAGTATTAAAAAATTGCCTTACCATTGTCTGCATGTGGGGTGGGCAAATGTTTTGATAAGGTGGCAAATCTGAAGTCACACACAGCTTGAGAACAATCAACCTGATAAATATGCTTGTTTATAATAAAAATACTTGATTGGCATATATAGATGTTTAGAAACATGACCTAAATAAAGATTACTGATACTTAATAAAGCAAACATCTTCAGAAAGCATTAAGAGGAAGGAATACAAAAGAGGACAAGTTATGAAAATGTAAATAAGGCATACTATTGGTATCTGTTGACTAGTTCAGGGACATTGTTGGCTAAAAACATGATGATTTAATGTGAGATGCACAGGAATGATCAGCTTTAATTCTTGTTGTAATTTTTACTTCACAGTGTTAATTCTGAAGAACAACCCTACTTATGTAGACATCCAGGTTCCAACTGTTAATATATGTGGTGGGCTAGGTATATTGCACATAATACTGTAGTTCAGGTACTAATATTTTGGAAAAAGCAGCCAGTTTTGATGTGAAAGATACCTGTATTATATCTACCTGTTTGAGAAAAGCACCAGCTCCAAAAGTGTATTGAAGAAATATACAGTTGTTAATAGTTCTGTGATCAGGATTATTTTAACATCTTCAAAGCAACTTGTTGGCAGGTGGTTGTTAGCAAGACCAATAAATAAAAAAATAATTTGGTGCAAGGGCCTAAAAAGCTACTTCTGAGTGCAGATTTACCATCCTTTTCAAAAACCTCAGGGTGCAAAATATTTAGGAATAAAGAGGCCTAATCTTGATTCTTGAATATTAGGGAAGCTAATGAATGGAGGATTAGAAAATGTCTAAAGTTAAATAAATTGGGGGCTTGAAAATATCCGAAATTTAATAAAGGGAGGGATTGCAATAAAAAGGGGACTTTGTAATCCACCTTTTTTCTTTAAGAAACATAACCTTTTTGAATGAACTGCTACTGTTCTTACATATTTTTTCAAAGACTAAAAATGTTACCATTTTGTGTTGTTAAAATAATGTAATAATAGAAGAAACCAGTAGTATGCACCTTTAGTTATTATGGTCAGACATTTATTATTCTTATATAGTGACCAGGAGAGGAGTGCCACATGGTAAATGCACAAGGGGACCCGATAAAACAGGTAGATCAGTTGTGCTACCTTGGTTCAATTGTGGAGGAACGAGGAGGGTGTCGTGACGAGGTCAGGAATAGAATCAAGAGAGCATGGATGAAGTGGAGGGAAACAAGTGGAAAAGTGTGTGACAGGGGGATGCCAGTTATGTTGAAAGTGAAAATATATGTGTGTGATCAGACAAGTGCTGTTGTACGGACTAGAGGTGATGGCATTGAGAAGAGTGGAAGAGAGGGCACTAATGTTGACTGAGATGAGTCCATGTTAAGATGGATGATAGGTCTGTCTCTGTGAGAGCACGGAACTAAGGAGGATGTTCAAAAGTTCACCAAGGTTACCAGTATATGAGAGAAGACAAGAGAAGCAAGGTTGAGTTGGTGTGGTCATGTCATGAGAATGGGAGAAGAGATGGGGGTAAAGAAGACATTCGACAGCAAGGTAGAGGGCAATAGGAGCAGGGGAAGGCAGAGGCTAAGGTGGAGTGATGTCATCAAGGAAGATATGGAGGAAGTTTGGCCAACTAAGGAGGATGTCAAAGACAGACGAAAGTGGAGAAGACTGTGTGAAATGGCCGACCTGACCTGACCGATTGGAAAAGGCCAAAAGGAGGAGAAGAAGAAGATATGGTGACATCAACAGTGCACCCTGTATGATGGTGTATATTTGAGAGGGGAAAAACAGTACTGAATAAAATTGATTTGAGAGGGTTTTTTTTCTCCCTCTTTCCTGAATTTTTACCATGCTCTTGGATAAGGGCATAAAAAATGACCAGTTATGCTTTTTTTAAGTATAGTTTGAGGGGTGTATTTTGCAGACTCAAGAATAACAGGATTATAAAGCAAGTTTTAGATCCAGCGATTCTTTCATTTCTTTTATAAGTTAGTGCTTCCAAGCTTTACCACCAACAACTGTTGTAGAATGGGTATCCTTGGACCTATTTGCTGCATTATCAGTTGCAGAATTTTATTAGGACACCTCTTCTCTTTTTACTAAGATGCCAATATGCTAATTAAGCAGACAATGGCTAG
Source organism: Morbakka virulenta (assembly GCA_003991215.1). Lineage (NCBI taxonomy): Eukaryota > Metazoa > Cnidaria > Cubozoa > Carybdeida > Carukiidae > Morbakka > Morbakka virulenta. The sequence goes on along the minus strand of RDPX01000021.1, from coordinate 4,665,227 downwards.
AACAATGTGTCATGTGAGAGATTCTTGGTAGCAATAATCATCCCAGATGGATTGAGGGAGCTGACTGGTATCAACAGTGCTGGTTGGTTGTTAACAAATCAATGGCTAACACTTCCAAAGGTATCACTCCTATAATTGTCCCCACTGGTTCTTGACTAGCAGATAAGGCTCTTTGGCTACAATATGTCTATGACATTTCTTTACTTAACTGTCAACATCTCTTGGAAGGCAAGGCCATCAACACCTCTGCAACAGGAGTTGTTCAGTGCACTCTGTTCTTTGATGGCCCAGTTGCTTGTGGACTGCATTCAGCACCTCCTTTTTGGGGGTTTCTGGCAGGAGCATTAGTTGTTGTGGAGGTTGGCCGAAGTCTTACGAATATACAGGATACCATTTTCTTCCTCTAGGTTGCCCCATTGTTTTAGAATCTGCAAGACTGTGGCATCTTCATGACCATATTCTGCGGCTGTTGGCTTTTGGTCTTGGGGTAAATAGCACTTGATCCGATTGACCAGTTTACCTTTTTCTTGTATTTTTGACAGGTTGACATAAGTCTGAGTGCAACGATGTTGTATCTTCTTCCTCTGCCAACTGATTTGCTAAAATACGCACAGGCTTCCCCAGGTATGCCCTAATTTGCTCAGGCATTGGCGTTGTTTGTAGACTTAAGGCAAGACTTATTCCAACATTTGTAGTCGTTGTAATAGACATGTCCTGGTCTTCATCACTGTGTTCGATTCGGCTAAGAGCATCACCATTAACGTTGTGTTTTCCTGGTCCCTGCTTGATTTCGAAATCAAATGCTGCTAGCTTAGCTACCCATCATTCTTCGACTACCTTGAGGTTGGACGTTATTTGGAAGTAGGTCAAAGTGTTGGAGCCATGGAGGTTATGGGGGTAAATACCCCTACTTTTTTTTCAAAATATGGTAATTTAGATTCGTTCAAAAATGTCATTAAAAATTTAGGGTTGAATTAGGGGTGTCTTCAGCTTTTTATATCCCTTGTTTGCAAATTGGCTTACAGGAAAGCAGTGCTCCATTGTTCAAAAATTTAAGTGGCCGTTGAGATTGTTCCCTTTTGCAATGTTTGTGAAGACATAATAAGACACAAATAGAGCTAACCTTATCATCGTATGTTTCTCTAATACAATCGTTTCTATCTACTCCTGTATGCAACTAGCTTATCTTTGATAACTCTCCTGGTGAACAGAAGGAGACTGATCAGGGAGCCGTATAAAGAGTAATCATTAAACTCAACGGAGGAATTATTGCTTTTTGGTTTACATCAATTTCTATAACGTAGTGGCTCTAGATCAGTACATGCAACTAGCCAACAACAACACTTGCAACAGCCAAAGGCCGTGTCTTTTTGTCCTAATTTTGAAAAATGTCCTTTCGCCTCCCGTGGTATCCTGAATACATAAAAAAATTGATCGAGGTTAAGAGAATGCAAAATTTCCTAACAATATGAAAAGGTAAATATTTACAACAGTAACCTTTTCTCACTGTTCTTAGAGTGATCGTTTCTCTTGAAATCGCATTACTTTCATCCATCATTCTCTGGCGTTTCATGTGCCACGCCGGGTGTTCGTTGGCTGAATTTTTTTGGACTCGATATCTGAATACTCGCTTCCGAGCGAGAGAAAGTTAAATATTTTCCAAATTCGTAGTAGCTTTTTGCAGTTTTTTAACACGCCAATCACTTTATAGACCTGTTTAAGGCAAAGCAGGAAAAACCATCCAAGGAGACGAGGGACAGAAAAATGGATCGCAAGAACACTTCGAAGAATTTCGGAACAGATTAGCTCTGCAGAACCCACCTGACATACAGGCAGCGGATGGAGACTTGCAAATAGACAGAGGCAAGCCCACAAAAGCAGAGATACGGAAGGCCATCAAACACTTGAAGAAAGGCAAAGCAGCCGGACCGAAGAATATACCGGCAAATGCACTTAAGGCAGGCATTGAACAAACGGTCGCGAGACTCCACCCGNTTTATAGACCTGTTTAAGGCAAAGCAGGAAAAACCATCCAAGGAGACGAGGGACAGAAAAATGGATCGCAAGAACACTTCGAAGAATTTCGGAACAGATTAGCTCTGCAGAACCCACCTGACATACAGGCAGCGGATGGAGACTTGCAAATAGACAGAGGCAAGCCCACAAAAGCAGAGATACGGAAGGCCATCAAACACTTGAAGAAAGGCAAAGCAGCCGGACCGAAGAATATACCGGCAAATGCACTTAAGGCAGGCATTGAACAAACGGTCGCGAGACTCCACCCGTTTTTCAGGAGCATTTGGCAAGAAGAACAAATACCAGCAGAGTGGAAAGAGGGATATTTGATCAAATTGCCAAAGAAAGGAGACCTCTGCATCCATGAAAACTAGAAAGGGATCACCCTGCTGTCTGTCACAGGAAAATTCATTAACAGGATCCTGTTAAACAGTATGAAGGACACTGTCGACTATACACTTTGAGATCAGCAAACTGGCTTCAGAGGGAACCGATCATGCACAGACCAGATTCTTACCCTGCGAGTCATCCTGGAGCAGTTACTGGAATCGAACTCTGTCCTCTACTTTAACTTTATAGTCTATGAAAAGGCTTTTGACAGTGCAGACCGCGAGACCTTAAAGTTGTTGAGACATTATGGGGTGCCAGAAAAGCCTGCAGACCTGCAGAATGATTCATGGAGGACAGCTAATTGAAGCCTTTCAACTACGGACAGGGGAAAGACAGATATGTTCTTGTTCCTGTTGGCCATCAACTAGGTCATGAATTCATCCATAAGACAAAAGCGGAACGGCATTCAGTGGACGACCTGTATTTCGCAGACGATTTAGTTCTTTTCTCGCACACCCAATAGCAGATGCAGAAAAAGACCAACATAGTGGCAGATAAGTCTGGAAAGTTGGGCTTGAACGTCCACTGGGGAAAGAGCAAGGCCCTAAAGGTGAAATTTAACATCATAGCGACCATCAAACTTGCGAGCAAGGAGTTTGAAGAGGTGGAGAGCTTTACCTAACTTGGCAGCATACTTGCCAAACAAGGAGGAACAGATACTGATGTGAAGATCAGGATCGGCAAGGCTGGGGCAGCATTTCTCCAACTAAAGGAGGTTAGGGCATCTAGAACCCTGTCAGCTAACACAAAGGTCAGGCCCTTTAACACCAACGTTAAGCCGATTCTCCTTTACAAAGTTGAAGCCTGGATGACCACAGTTATGACCACAAAGAAAATTCAGACGTTTATCAACAACTGTCTGAGAGGAATTGTCGATACACGTTGACCTTGCATCATCATTAAGGAGCAGCTGTTGCAATAGATAACTCAAGAGTCTGCAGAAGTGGAGATCCTACTGCGCTGCTGCAAATAGATAGGTCACGCGCTATGCAAGCCAGTAAATAACCCCACAAGGCAAGCTCTCAGGTGGAATCCCGAGAGGAAAAGGAAGAGAGGTCGGCCAAGAAACACCTGGCGATGCAAACTTAACGCTAATATTAAGAAGATGGACCAACTGGAAAGGCTGTCCCAGGACAGAGCTACCTGAAGGGTCCTTATCGGCGGCCTATGTTTCAGGAGGGTCGAAAGGTATAAGTACATAAATAAGTAATCATTTTAACACCATTCCCTTTTCCCGTCATTCGCTAATTGTGGTCGTAAAAGATAAAAGCAACAGAGATCTTTGTGACAAAAATGTTGTGAATTTTAATAATGTTCTATCTTTAGACTTGACTAGACCAGTTGTCGACTTTCTACTACCAAAAGGTGGTGGAAATAATTACAGATTTTAGGAAATCTGGTATTCGAAGTATCATTGCATTGAATACTCATTTGAAAAAGATGCTGCATTTTGTTTTCATTGTCGCCTTTTTAATACCGGTGCAAGGCCGACGCACGGAATTTGAAGTGTGTGTGGATAGCAAGGAAAGGGAGGGACACAGTGATTAGGTAAAAATTATTGCCCATGCTTTAGTGACTAAGAAGATTTAAATGCCTCATATGATCACAGATAAATATATCTTGCTTCTTAAATGTGACCTCATGTGAGGGCTTCACCCAAATTTTTCAGGAATAAAACAAAAAGAAAACAGTAAGGTCACTTGTCTCCAACATTTTTAGTGTGGCGTCAAAGGATCATGGCAATTGAAACTGTAGCATATATACAGTGACAGGATCTTAAAATGGTCATTGCATCAATTAAGGTTTTGAAGCTGCACCTGAGTGAGTACTCCATAAGCTCCCAAATCGAAATTTGCTTTTAATTTTTTCAGTCAAATGACAAGAAGATAAGACTAATCACATATGATCAAAATTATTTGAGATGCCTATCAATGTTGAAAACAAAGTATTTGCAAAACATGCGGTTCAACACCGACCAATTAATACATTGCCCGTTAGCCAGGACTAGTGCAAAAATCTATTTAAAAACAACTGGAATGAATTTTCCAAAATTTCTTTTACTTTCCTTTTATATATCTGGGAATTAATTTCTTACTGCATCGAAGTTCTAAGTATTACATCTTTATGTGTTACTTATTCAGCAAGATTGTTGAGTCGTTCAGTACTTTGCATGAAGCCAAGTATTCAATCGATGGGCTGCCGAGGAAAGATGAGGGTGCAGAGGGATTTACAAGTGCCAGGTTAAGGATGATAATAGTGTCTGGAATCAATGCAAGCTGGTTCGATGGCATGGAGTGAAACTGATTAAATAAGTCATCAAACGAATTGACACATACCAATTTCAACGTTATATAAAAGGAAAAAAACTTCTGTTTGGAGTACGACAGGATCAATGTCTGTTCAAAATGGGTTGGTTATGGTGATCTTTAATGGAAGATATAACAAGATTGAGACACGCAAAATAATGCAGGTTAAAGTGATATTCTCGAGTGGTTGGGCTGTATAAATTGCTCCTACTTTTGTATCCATCTTCTTGTATGTGTTCTACAATAGATTTGTAATTGGACTGCTTTCTTTTCCACAACAGGTGTGATTTGCAAACGAAATCGTAGTCGAGTGCTGTTTTTGTCACGGTTTTAAAAGATGATTGAGCATGGACATCATTACGCATACTCTTGCAGGATTCGATAGTTATTTCAGCGAGATGTAAACTACCAAGAGCAGATATTGCCTTGCTTTGAAGTGATGTCGACAAATTTTCACTTATCGAAAACAGTCTTTGACCAAGGTGCAATTAGTAAAGGAACTGAAAATTGTGAATTTTATTTTTAGCTCTAAGTGTGCGAACTTTGATATCCAAATCAAGGAAACCAGCTGTTAACGAGGAATCCCAGAGTTTCATGACTCCATCAAAGTTGTTGCTTACTGTTAAACATCCACTTGTTGCACAAAGATTATCGATAAATCTTACAGTATTTGAAAGGTAATGATCGGAAGTGAAATGAAAAATATCTAAGTTGCAACCAATCCTGGAACGTAATGCATTGTATCATAACCATGAGACCGCACGATCTAATTGATTTTCTGAGTTCATGCAAATATATGGATCGACAAACATCCGTGATATACGTAATCCAGGAAAAGAAATTAGAGTCAGTGATACCAGTTTACCTAAAGTCATAAGTATATCATACGCAATTCTAATATCCCTCTCTTTTAAAGTAGCAGATAATAGTGGATCTTTTACAGTTGGCTGTGATGATGATGTCTTCGTTAAAGGGGTATTTAGATACTGAAAAAAGTATACCATGAAAGCAGGAAGATTTGAAAAACATATGAATCCAGGAATGCATCAAACGAGTAAAGAGAAAGCAATTTTTAATAAGTAGAAAGTACGAATTAATGATCAGCTATCGGAAGCTAAGCCTGTTCTGGCATCAAAGAGATAGCAGGAAAATCCGCAAGCCTGTATATTGTTCACGTTGTCCTTAACGTTGTACGCTACCCTGTTTTACAGAATAGAACTTACTGTAGCCATGATGAATAATCTTTCTTTCTGTATTACGGCAGGTATCTGGAAGAGGTAAAGTCATTTGCTAAGCACCATCAGCACTTACAGAATCGGCTTGATAATCGTCAAAAAATTGCATCCTAGTTTTTATGCATGAAATTTTTGGGGAAAAAATCAACAGCAACAATTGACACTGTAAAGGAATAAGTTAAGCAGAATAAATGACATTCCATATAATGCGACGAGGTTACAGCTTGTAAACGTTCATACATGGCCATTGTAATTAGATAGGTTCATAAAAATGGAAATTTATTTTCGTTGAAGCACATAAACAACATAAAAGGCAAGTTTCTTTTTTATGTGTTAGGTAAAGAATTAAAGAAAATATTCTTACCACGAAAGAACATAATGGGGAAAGTGTTTGACAAGGCAAGTAACATAGTAGGAAAGGACAACGGAATGCTAAGGAAATTGACAGAACCAAGGTATACTGTGTCCTTATATTTTCATTGTTTCGCTCACAAACTCAACCTTGTCCTTTCAAAAATGCCAGAAACAAATCAAGCAGTGCAAGATGTTTTTAACACAATTGGTGCAATTTACAAAGAATTAGAGGATACTCTCACAACAGAGGAGGTTTATAAAAGCTACCTGAAGGTATTTGAGATTAGTGAAGGAAAACTAGGGTTTGATCAGTGTCAGACACATGAGCGAGCGGGAACCATGCCTTAGACGTAAAAGGCAGGATTTTTTAATATTGGCAATGGCATTTTGAAAGCTAGCTAAAGAACAATTTAAGGATGACTTTTTTGTTATTTTAAAATGTTTTATACATGTAATAGTCTTAAAGAGATAATTTTTTGTTAAAATGTGATAGTCTATATATATGGGGTATAAAAGCAGTGCTTTGCCACCCCGTGAAAAAATAAATTACAATTGATATATAATATGTCCATATAACTTATAAAGAAAAGGAATCCTGAAACAAAGCATGAAACACGCACTCTCATCACTTATGTCTGTCAATCACATGACATAACTTTTAAAATGTGAAGGCATATGTGATTGTTTTACATTTTGTAAAACAGGATGGTGTTAATTATTAGTTTCAATTTATGCCAACGCCCTTAAAGGAAATGTCTATAAAAATTGTCACCATCCCATAATAAAGCAAAAATGAGTTGATTCTTATGCATTTCCTCGTAATATTATTTAAGTGTTTCATTATATAGGAAATTTGAAGATTACAATGAATTTAATAATATAGAATATATTTGATGTTTTAAAGCTTAGCAAAACAACCATTGCGTTTACCACAGTAAGAGAAGCATATTTCATGCTTTTATGAATTAATTCATAGAATGGCTATGAATTATTTTTAATCACTTTTGTAGTAAACTCTGAGTAAGATTTTACTACAATCTTTATAAAATATTTTGTGTTAAGTCATCTCATAAGTCGGTTTACATTCAATGTGTATTGCATCACATGGATTCTTCGATTTCATAAGATGATCCTCTCATATTTATCTCTCACAACATAAACCATAAAACAATAAAAATGATGTCATCCATTTTTGTTAAACAAAAAAGTAATTTTGTATTCTGTATAGTTTACACAGACAACGTTAAGCTTGTTTGACCTTGCCTTCTTATATAAGGTTAGTAAAATTTTATTGTAAAGGTTGTATTAAAATTTTGTTATCATTACTTATGATTATTTTTGCTTCCTTATAATAGTACAGGCTCAAAAATTATTGATATTTTAGGCTGTTTTATGTGAACAATTGTATTAATAAAGCATAGTAACACAGCATACTATTTGTTATTAACAAATTAAATCGTACATTGGTTGATAATTATTATCAATGACTTATGAAATAAGTTTTCAAGTAAAGTTTGTAGTTTAATTTTTTTAATAAATTTGTAATTTATTTTCTAACATCTTTTTTTATTTCTTCGATTAAATCTGAAATGTTATTCCAATAATCTTTATTTTTTAAAAAAAATATTTTAATTTTTGCTCATACGATTTTTTCATGGGGTAATTCGAATAATTTATACACTTTTCTTAGAATGAAATCAATATTAATCATTCTTTTTCTATTCTCAGAAATATTAGGTAGTATTTTATTTACTTCATTAATTATTATTAATTATAATTGTGTTATTTACTTCAATAATTAATTAGTATTTTAATCCTCTGATTAGAGAATATCAATATTATATTCAATATTGATTTTAAAAATTTAATTAAAAATATTATATTTTCTCTGATAACCTGGTTTTTTTAATAATCTCATAGTATCGATTTTCATAGTAGTTAATATTCTCATCAGCATTTGATACCCTTGTACAGAACCACAATTAGTGCACACAATGATACTATAATCATCAATTACATTTTGATTATCATATCAAGAACATTTTTTTAATTATCATTTTAACTCTCATTCGTTTTTTTTAACAGAAATCACAAATGATTTCACCCATATCTATTAAACATTGGTGTATATCATTAATACAATTCATTCATCATCATTCATTATTGAGTTCCGTCCTCCACTTGAGGGTTGGATGCAATGGTCCTCCATACACTCCGATGTTGCGCAGTTCTCACAGCTTCACAGTATTTAAAACCTGTCCACTTATTTATGTTTGATGTCCACATTTTCCTAGGTCTACCCCGTCCTCTCTTTGAATCAATTTTACCATCTAATATTGTACGATGAAGGTTGTTTTGGCGCACAATATGCCCAAAGTATGACAGCTTTCTTGATGCTACTATATTTAACAGCACTGCTTTGGTCTTCATTTTAGTCAACACACTCACATTTGTTTCTTTCTTAGTCCACGGTATTTTCAACATTTTCCTGTAGCACCACATTTCAAACGATGTTATCCTCTTACACATTTGTTCAGATAAAGTCCAAGTTTCCGCTCCATACCTTAAGGTTGACCACACATAACATTTCAATATCCTTCTCCTTGTTTCTAAAGAAATTTTTCTTGATGTTAATACTTTACTCATCTTTGCAAATGTTGTTCTCGCTATCTCAATTCGTCTTAATATTTCAGTTTCACATTTACCATCATCTGTAATCATCTGGCCCAGATATGGAAATTTATTAACTTGTTCAATGTTGGTACCATCGATGGTTATATGGACAGTTGGTTTATATGATTTCTTACTAATTACCATTGATTTGGTCTTCTTGGCATTCATTTTCATATTGTATGTCAGTCCTATGTCATTCACTTTATCGATAATTGCTTGAAGATCTTGTTCGTTATCAGCGAGTAACACAGTATCGTCTGCATATCTTAAGTTGTTGATATTGGTACCACCTATCGTAACACCTTTAAGATTTGTGATGTTTCTAAAAATCATTTCCGTGTACAGATTGAAGAGGCATGGTGACAGCACACAACCTTGTCTGACTCCTCTTTTGATGTTGATTTCATCTGATAGATCTTTATCAATTTGTATGAATGCTTTTTGGGTCCAGTATAGTTTGATGATTAGATTGATGTCTTTACCAGGAATACCAATATCTTGAAGACACTTGACCATAGTGTTGTGGTTAACTCTGTCAAATGCCTTCTCATAGTCTATAAAACAGGCATATATATCTTTCTGTACTTCACAGTATCTCTCACATATTGTTCTCATGTTGAATATTCCTTCACGTGTTCCTTTACCAGTTAGAAAACCACTCTGTAATTCACTTATCTCATCCTCAATTTTTGTCCTGTTTCTTACCAATATTATACGTAGCACCACCTTAAGTATGTGACTCATTAAGCTCAGTGTTCTAAATTCAGTACAGTTCGTAGGTTTAGGTTTCTTTGGCAGTCTGATGAAAATTGACTGATTCATGTCAGATGGAATATGACTAGTGTTGTATATGTCATTAATCATTTTGTGAATGATTTTGATATTAGTTTCATCCAGTGCCTTTATCATTTCAGATGTTATTTCATCATTTCCAGGTGCTTTTCCAGCTTTCAAATCACTAATAGCCTTTTCAACTTCTGAAAGCATGATGTTGTTGCCATCGTCACTTGAGATCTCAGGTGGTTCCTCTCTGTTGTCATCATATAATTCTGTAACATATTCATGCCATCTGGCTTTGATTTCATCTTCGTCAAACAGCATATTTCCTGCTTTATCCTTTATACACCCACTACTAGATTTGTTTCTTTGACCTGTCATTTCTTTGATCTTCTTATGCATTTCTTTGGATCTATGTGACTTATCTAGGTCTTCAATTGAATCACATTTTGCATTCCACCACTCTTCTTTTGCTGTTTTACACTTGAGTTGAATCTCATCATCAATCTGCTTGTATTTAACTTGATCACATGATTTCACTTTCTTATGTTCTTTCATTAGTTCAATTATTTCGGGTTTCATCCAATTTTGTTTGTAATCATGCTCTTTCTTTGGAAGTAAGTCATATACTGTTCCAGTCATACTTGTTTTCAATGCTACCCATTGATTGTCGATTATGTTGATTTCTTCTTCTCGAGGAGTCATTTCATTGATTAGTGATTCATATCTGTTGTGCACATCAATGTTGTACCTCAGCTGAACATCATTATCTTTCAACATGTTCATATCTAACTGGATTTTATGATGTTTTCTAGTTGTCTGTTTTAGCTTAATACGGATCTTCATCACCACTGGGTTGTGATCAGAGCCTACATCAGCACCAGGGTAGGTTCTAACTTGTTTAACACAGTTCCTGTATCTCTGATTTATCATTATGTAATCTATCTGGTTGCGGTGTATGTCACCAGGGCTTTTCCATGTATATAATCTTCTACTGTGATGTTGGAATAGTGTATTTGTAATCACCATTTGTGACTCTGTACAAAACTCAATTAATTTGTTGCCCCTCTCGTTTCTTTCACCAAGGCCGTATCTACCTGTTACGGGATGTTCATGTGTATTACCCACTTTTGCATTCCAGTCACCCATAATGATGATAATTTCACCTTATTTGCCATACTTCAGTACACATTTCAGTTCGCCATAGAATGCTTCTAACTCATCCTTGTCATGATCTTGTGTTGGTGCATATACCTGTATGATGTTAATGTTAAATGGTGTTGCTTTGAGTTTGATCATAATGATTCTGTCTGATACTGGCCAGAAGCCAATCATAGAATTGGCTATGCGTTTTTTCATCAGAATTCCCACTCCATATTGATGCAGATCACCACCAGAATATATCATTACATAGTTCTTATCAGTTATTCTACCATCACCCGTCCATTTAGTCTCAGCAATACCCATGATGTCTATTTTCATAGATGTCATCTCTTCTTTGACATTATCGAATTGACCAGATTTGTGTAATGTTCTCATATTCCAAGTTGCTAATTTTAGTGCATGGTCTCTAGTTTTCAGTTGCCTGATATCAGATGCACACCTTCCAGTTGTAGGGTTTGGATGTGGATCATCATTCCTAGGTTTCGTATTCACTGTAGATCGTGCACCTCCTCTGTTGATGTTATTAGGCTTCCCTGCAGAGGGACCAGAGTTGCCTAAACCACCACCATTTCCAATTTTAGTGACTGCCATTGCGAAGTATAGGAATAATACTTGGTAAGGTCCTAATCTTTTCCAAGGTGACTGGCCGTTACTCGTCTTTGTCAAGCTCGCCCTGATGAGTCCCATCATCTTGCTGTTACACCTTCAGAGCCATTGACCCATTGTATTGGATTCTTCTGCCTCATCTGCTAATCCAGTCTTCGTGCACTTAAGGGGTGACAACACCAACCGTGGTTGATGGGGGCCTCAACTTAGTTTAGCCCGACAGTCGAATCGGTTTCCAGGATATGGCCGCTGGTGTGCACTACCAACTACTTGGAGCCAAAAGTGAGACTTTTGGGTGTTCTGGAGGACCAATACACACTTCCCACACCCATGTTGACATAGATGAACGACTGGAAGCATGTAGAGGTGCTACCCCTCACAAGCAACCCCTATACTCCTACAATTCATTATTATATTTAAAATGACACTCTCTCTTTAATAGTTATAAGAATTACAAATTCTCCAAATGAAAGCAGTAATACGACCTAATATAGGTGAATTTTTTAAACAGTCAGATGTTTTATATTCAAAAAATATATAACAATAGTCTCCACCCTTTTAATACTTGTTGTAAGTACGACCAAAGGCATCGTGAAATGCTGAATGAACATGACAACACTTAATGCTTGCAAGTCTTTCTAATAAACTAGTACAAAGACTTTGTCCCGGGCCAATTAAACCGATTTCCCCTTCATATTCTTCAAGGATATCATTAATTGTTTGTATTTCCCCCTGTATATTGTATGCTAAATACTGATAAATCATTGCTGATTTAGAATCTGATCATTTATATCAGGATATAAATCCTTAACGAAATGAAATGTATCTTACAAACATTTAAAACAAATATTGGGATTAATTGACATTTATAATAGTAGTGTATATATTTTTAGGTGAAGCTACTTTCATCATGATTAATGTACCAATTCTTTCAAAGCACATGATGATGTAGCTTAATATCTTGATCGAAAATAAGTCTAAAATCAATAGACCCTTTAAATTTGAGGTATTCCATGTCGATTTAAGTTTCCAAGTGTCATTTGAGGAAATACTGTTGATGCTCTTACAGCAAAATTACATTGTTTTTTTCCATTAAACGGAACACTAGATTTTTTTGTTCCTGCTGTAAAAATTCCAATGAATTGATTAACACCATTTATTTAGTTCTCCAGGATTTGCTTTTGTGATATTTGTTAGATTAATAACATTCGTTTTATTAATAATTTCTCCTATAGCAAGATAGTTATTATCATCAATGATTTTTAGAACAATATGATCATCAGCTGTATCTGAAACAACCAAATAGCATGTTGGAGAAAACGCAACAAATTTATCAAAATACCCACCATCATGGCCAAATAAACCGTTTCGAAGCCAGCAGCCACCAGCATATGAGTTTTTTCATAAACAAATATATTAACAATATCACTATTACCACTAGTAATATTACGATCTACATCATTTACCATTCGTTGACTCCCATTTAATTCAAGATGATACGTAATATTAATTTCATCCGTTTTACTACATATTGTTGGTTGATTGCCAGCATTTGTTTGTTCAGCGTTATTTTCAGACAATGTCTGATCATATAACTTTGATAATTGTCTTGATGAAGAATAATAACAAAACTTTATTTGAGTTACTTCTGTCTAGTTTATTAATTGATGTAGCATGTCCAACACAGTATTCCCAAAATAATGTTTCGCATATTTCATATAAAAGATAACCTTTCAAGTAGCTGAAAATTACAGCTGAGTTGTCAAATGTCGGAGAATTATGGAGGCCAGATAAATCATTATTGTTCATATTAATAAAACCCTTGTGCGGATCCTCCCGTTGTTTTGTCTAAGTATTTTCTGTTAAGATAGTCAAAATTGACAGCATCTTTACTAGCAACAGCAACAGCGACATTAACAACACGATGTATTTTCATACTCTGTCCATTATGTTCTAATGGAATAATATCAGTGTATAATATCTTTTTCCACTACAAAAATTTCCATTAGTATATTATTAAATTATCTATTTTTAAAAAGGTTTTTAATAAATGGTTCATTATACAGTGTCTTTAATATCAAATACTTTAATCACATCATAATAGCTATTACCCATGCTTAGTTGATGTATGAAATACAAACAATAATATCCACATAATACATTATCGTATGACTGATATTGCGAGCTATTATAAACATAGTTAACACCAAATTTATCAGACCATTAAACAACTTCCTAAGGACAGCTTAATCCAAATGAATTAAAACACATTATCAGATTTTTATTGATACATATTCCGACCCAATGCGTCTCAGGCTGATCACTACAATTAAAGTTAATAATGATAAATCCTGGTTTTGTTTGATTCTATATTTGATCGCTTGCATGCACTCCATTAAAACACTTAATTTCAAAATATTTCATCCATTTTAATAAATCAATATTACTTAATGATTTATTGACAGATTTTGGTTTAATTCCGAGCAGATGCACAACTTTCAGAAAACTGTTTTCTTCGAGTAAGAGACCTGATGTTGTTAGACTTTTCTTCTGAGTTTTTTATAAACTTTTTCCCATACCAAAATGTAGAGGTTTTTATGGTACTAATAATTTTAAGCAGAGAATTCTATTTTCATTTTTAAACGTTTTATTTACATAATAGATGTAAGAAGAGACGTTTGGGTTATTTTTAACTGTTTTGTACATATAATAGTTTTTAAATAAGAATGTTATTTTCATTTTTAAATGTCTTATACATATTATAAGTTTAAAGAGAGAACTTTTTTTTTTTTAAATTTAATGCTTTATACATCAAATAGTTTCAAAGAGAGAATTCCATTCTTTGATTTTTAAATGTTTTCTACATAAATTAGAATTAAAGAGAGAAGTTTTTGCCAAGTTTAAAGGCTTTATACATAAAATAGTTTTAAAGAGAGAATTCAATTCTTTGATTTTTAAATGTTTTCTACATAAATTAGATTTAAAGAGAGAAGTTTTTGTTGTTTTAAATGTTTTATACATATAATTGTTTTAAAGAGAGAATTTTTGTCAAGTTTAAAGGCTTTATACATAAAATAGTTTCAAAGAGAGAATTCCATTTTTTGATTTTTAAATGTTTTCTACATAAAATAGATTTAAAGAGAGAAGTTTTTGTTGTTTTAAATGTTTTATACATATAATTGTTTTAAAGAGAGAATTTTTGTCAAGTTTAAAGGCTTTATACATAAAATAGTTTCAAAGAGAGAATTCCATTCTTTGATTTTTAAATGTTTTCTACATAAAATAGATTTAAAGAGAGAAGTTTTTGTTGTTTT
>RDPX01000021.1:4597160-4638943 GCA_003991215.1 Morbakka virulenta | reverse complement strand
CGTTTCTAGGATATCACGTAGACTTCGTGGAAAGTTCAACCTGAATCGTATTAATAAGACCATCACATCACTTGGGCATACAAAGTGTCAGAGATACCCTAGAGATCCTCGATATTTTAGAAATTCATCTAGGATATCTCTGAAACTTCCTGGTCGGGTAATATCATGTTCTATCTAAATCTTGTTTAAAAATTCTAAAATTATTCTTTTTTCTTAGATTGACGTGGAGCTCATTGAAAACAATTGCTCCCTGATAGTATAAAGACTCTCTCGCAATTTCTAGTTTTATTTTCGGTATTTCAAGAATATTTCCGTTATTTCTGGTGTTAATGCCAGTTTGCCTCCATTTATAGTATTCGTTGAATTCACCAAACACTTCATCAGAATAAAGACACTTGTGGACAAATGTACATAACTTCTTCTTGTTGGTTGATTCGATTTCAGCTATCTTCTCGCCATTTCCAATTATCATCTGCACCCATGTTTCAAGTTGTGAGATTCGATTTTTGATGTATGGAGGAATCGAACCATGTAATGACAAAGAACAGTATGTAAGAATAGGGATGATTAGAAACTGGTAGATGGTATTTGTAGTTTTGAAATCTATAAAGTTTCTCATTTTTCGTAAGAGATGGATTCTCGATGAAGCTTTCTTGATCGTTTTCGATAGATGTCGGGTCATACTAAGTGAAGTAGTTAAAGTAAATCCCAAGTACTTATATGATTCAGTGGTAGCAATAGGTGCGAAGTTTTGTTGTAGATGTAAGGTGTCATCTTCCAACTTTTTCATTCGTTGAGTTGTCCCAAAAATCATTACTTCCGTCTTCCCCTTTTTACAGTTGATGATAAGTTCGTTCTCTCTTAACCAATCTGTCAGCGCACTAAAGTCTTTTTGAAGGTGTTTCTCAACGAGACTTTTATCTTTATCAGCAAAATATATCACTGTATCGTCGGCGTACATCAACACACTGCAAGATGACAGAGTTTGGACGCCATAGTTAAAGTGTAGTAAAAACAGCAGGGGAGCCAGTATCGATCCTTGTGGTACGCCAGAGAAGATTGAGTAGGGTTTTGATGTTACATTTTGATAGGAAACCTGCTGATTTCTCGCAAAGGTAACTCATCAGCCATTCACGTTCCATTCCTGAGATACCATATGATGCAAGTTTATTGATGATTGATGCGTGGTTAATCATATCGAACGCTTTACTAAGATCAATAAATACTGTACCATAAAACTGTCCCTTATCCATTGCTCGTGGGATCTCATCAGTAAAGAATGCGGTTGCGTGCTCAGTTGAACGAAGACGGCGGAAACCGAATTGTCTATCTGATAATAAATGTTCTCCTCAAGATGGTCCATGAGTTGCTTGTGGACACACCTTTCGAAGATTTTGGATAGCGCAGGGAGGATGCTGATTGGTCGATAATTATCGAAACCGTCAGATGCTCCTGTCTTAAAGATTGGTGCTACACGTGCTACTTTTAGGTCATTTGGAAGCATTCCTGTTCGTAGGGAGAAGTTAATTTTATGTGCTAAAGGTTTAGCAATCACATAAGCAGAATCTCTTAGATAGCATGTTGCCAGATTGTCAAGTCCAATTGCACATTTTCGTTTTAGTTTTTTGAGACACTTTAAAACATCTTGTTCTGACACGTATTAGAACCTGAAGGGTGGAGCATTGTTCAAACGTAGACTCTCGTATATCCAAATAGAGTCTCTCAATGGGAAAGCTATTTCCTTCGGTTTTATAGCTATTGATGAGAAAAATTTACAAAATTCCCCACTGATTGAATTTTTGTCGTTGCTGTACTGGTTGAAGGTTTCACAGGAAATATTTCTTTGATAGTTTTCCATAGAGAGTCAGGCTTACTTCGGTATTCTGGCAAATTTGTCCGAAAGTAAGAGCATTTTGATCGATTCAACCAATTTTTGATGAAATTTCTCCTTCTGCGGTAAGCGTTCCAGTCACATTCACATTTTGACTTTTGTGCTTTTCGCAAAAGTTTGTCACGTCAAAATATGCTGTTTCAATTCATCAGTTAACCACTTTGATGGTTTTCCCTATACAGTTTTATGAATAAAAGGAACGTAAGGATCAATGGTGTTTTAAATAATGACTTTTAAACATGTATAAGCCGAATCAGCTGCTTTTTCATTGTTTACTTGATCCCGCATTCAATAGTTCTCTGTTAATTGCGTTTACATTATATTTAGAGTAATCTTGGCATCTGATTGTTTCAGGTTCGTACTTGGTTGAATAAACTTTACGAGTGCAGGCTGTTAAGTTATGATTACTCAAACCAGCGATAATTGTTGCGCTGTGACTTATATTGAATGGATTGCTGGTTAAAATAACGTCTATTATCGTGAAAGAAATTTCACTTCACAAGAGTTGGAATTTTTGTCATTGTATGAACCCATTTGTCTCAAAAATGTCTTTTATTTCTCTATGGTCGTTAGTTTTTAAATAATTACAATTAAGATCTCCCATGATAATTGTCTCTTTTCTTTCCTTATTAATTTTATCGATCTTTTTATGGAGAATCTGTGTGAAACTTTTTGATAAGTATTTTGAAGAGTCAGGGGGTTTGTATATAATACAGAAAATAAACGATTTACTCAAGTTTGGGAAAATTTCAATCCAAATTCCTTCAATTTCTGAATCTTCCAAACCCTCTCTGATGTTATAAATTATATTGTTTCGTCAATAGGCTCTAACTCCACCTCCAGATCCATTTTTTCTGCAATGTTTGATAAAGTGGTACCCCTGAATAAGTCTGCTACGGTAGAGTCTGTTACAAAGAGTTCTGTGAGAGAAAAAATGTCGACTTCCTTACACTGAATAAGAATTTCTCGAATTTCGTCATATTTACCCTGTAAACCACGATTGTTCTGATGGAAGTATTTTGATCCTTTTCTGAAACAAACGTTTTTTTATTTCTTGTATCGTAGTTGGCCCAGGACATGGATGAATACCTCCTGATATATGTAAAAGCATAAACAAACTGGCTTTCCTTCATAAAACTTCTGTTTTTGAGTAAAATTTCAGAACGATCCGTATACAAAGGATTCATTTACCAGTAAATCATTTCCCGCTACTTCAAGCTCTAATTCAAAATTAAGTATATCTCCAGAGATAAAAGCTTCCTTTTTAACAGAAAGCACAAACAATACCAATAACAGAAATCTTGACATGACTGCTCTCTCTGCTACTATCTTGAATCGATGCTTAATATTTAATAACAAATCTCGAAAACAAATCTCGATCGCATGATTAATACTCATGGAAAACTACTTTGAAGATATCACTCCATGTAGAACTTGGTTTCCTTAATGCAAATATGATTAACCAGAGTAGACTTATGAGAAAGATCTGGTCAAAGCAGAGATATAGAAGAGACAGCAGCATGGAATCTACTTATCTCTTCGTATTTTTCAATATTAGCCTATTTATGATTTTGCCAAACCAGTTCTTCTAATTTTTATTAAACATGGACCATCATTTTTATTAAGTAATAAAATTATGTCAAACAGTCAGAGAATATTCATCAAATAATAGGATGTTATGGTCTATTACCCAGACCAAAATCACAGCAAAAAATTCTCTAAAACTCTTTTTAGGTCTTTAAGAGGTTTGATTAGTAAATACTAATGAAATTTGGGTGCTTTATAGAATTCTAACAAACATCTGCTCTGACTATCTCAATTTTGGGTAGAGAACGTTCACCGCAAGGTATCGAATTTGTTTAGGTTTTATTTTACATGAGTTCTGTATCACATTGTTTTTCCACTCTTAAAGCTTTCAAAAGCTTGTCCATTTTTCACCGGACGTTCTGTCATTCCATCATTTGCTGCCTATAAGATGTTTCACAAAAAATTGATCATTTGATCTTTCTTTTGTCATTTGACAATCCGCTTGTTAAGGCGGAGCGCCATAAAAGCCATTTTAGACATTGGTTAGAATCTAGTATAGAACAACCTAAATCTTCCAATTAATGGTATCACATACATGGTTTGAACTGTAACAGTATTAAAGAAAATTTTTAAAGTAAAAAAACCTGCAAAATTTTGTATTTAACTGCTCCATATTACATTTAAATTTTACTTTTTACTCTTTAGCTATCTACTTAAAATGTAAGTTTGTCTTTATTCTACATAAAACCTATGATTCACTGGCACAAAAAGTCCTTCTCACACATCGGTAAATGCTAACTCTTAAACCCTAAGAAAAACTTCTCGTTTTCCTCAAACACAAAGCACTGAGAGAAAGTGATTGAAGGATTGCCTGGAATTTCATATTGCGGTTTTTGAGAAAATTTGAATTGTGGAGAAGTTTGGGAAGGAAATATGATAATAGATAAATGTGATATGGTAGTTAATGTCATTTAAGTTTAGTCCAATTATATTAGTATAAAATATTATAAGAAAAGAACAGTAGATTGCTTAATTTTAGATTTATTTATTTCCGAAATTGTATAAAGACACCAGCTCAGCAGAGTAGAATTTCATCAAAGATTATGACTTTATAACTTGTTGTGCGTGGAAATAGCATTTGTAAGGAGGGAAAAGATAGCTACAAAGGAGCCATATTACTTTAGGAGGTAGGGAAGTAAAAAAAGCAAGCTTTAAGCTTTGTGGACGTTACATTTGAATTATTCCCTATGCAATGGTGATAGGTTTAGTATGACATTAGTTTCAGGAGAAAGTAGAAGAAACGTACCAGGTGGAAAAGAAATGCTTAAACAGACATGAATTTAATATCTTCAGAGATCATAAGACATCTACAAAGAACTGTGAAATATATTCCTCTTTGTAAATTCAATACACTCCATAGTTATATAACATTGTTTATCATGACAGGGGTCTTATGACTTACCTTTTATTGCGTTGCAAGACGTACTTCCTTGTCAATGAGCTGTCTGCAGGGGCAATATTGTTTTCAAGAGATATGCTGCTTTTTCAAATAACCTGGAATATGGGTTGACTGTTTATTATCTTCTAACAGCGGGTGAGTCCAAAAATAAGGAATAATTTTAAATGATTTAAATTGTGTTATGATAGAGCCCAAAATCTGAATTCCTAGGAAGCAACAAAAAAGGTATCTTTCAAACGATAAAAGATGTACTGATTCTATTTGTAGATTAAAAAGTTGATATTGTTTTAAATTAATAGTGTGCATTCTGTATTTGTAAACTGAGTCTATGTATCACTTGTGTGTGTAAACATTTTTATTCTCACAAAGTAACTTTTAAGGCAACAGGACAGCACACACATAGCAATTTAATGCAAAAATTTAACTGGTGTATTTTCCTGTTAAAAATGTTCTCTAATCACTGGATCGAGATTAGTGTTTTAGGTAAGAACTAAAAAGAACGGTGGAAAGAAGTCACACAGCTGGTGTCGGTTTTTGTCAGTATTGTAAAAAGGAGTTAATTTAGCAATTTTTTTCATCTTAGAATCTTGGGTGCTTGTAGAAAATTTCATTTTTTCAAGAAAATAACCATGTTATTCAAAATGCACTTCTCGATCGCATGTTTAAAAGTAGTAGTGAAACATAAGAAATTGCTTTTGTTATGTTGTAATTTGACAATACAACTAAAGTACTCTGTTTTACGTAATCATCGTTATTCTTCTAGTATTGAATATCTTCTCCTAAGTGCAGGTTCTGTCAAATCAGATCATCTCTTAACACACTGAGAAAACTTCGAAACAAGCTTAAAGGTCTTTTCATTCTTTGAATTGACAACAGAGGTTATTCCCCTTCGACTGGTGAACCTTCTGAAATACCTCAGACAGGTGGGTCTTGAAATATTCTCAGCAAATTAAGATGCACTGCTTTAAAGGTTCAACAAGCGAACAGTACAATAAAGCACTTCCTTATTTTCACACCACCCTCTGGTAGTGATATCTGATAATAAAGGGGTCCTACAAAATCCATACCCACATTCTTAATGGGATCTGTATCTTGAACTCTAAAGTTTGGTAAATGAGTTACTTTTAAAGAGGGATATGGTTTCCCTTGCACCCTCCTACATAAGCACAATTGTTAAATATCTTCTGGATAACCTGCAGCCACTTAGGAATCCAAAAATTGTACAGCCAGAATTACCTGCAAGCCTATTTTAGGTTTCCTTTGCTTTGTTGATGGGCTTTAATTTGAGCTCTTATAGAATAGGACAATTTTAGATTTTTGTACCCTTATGAGATTCAGCTCCTACTATAACACATTCTGATGCATAAATAAGAAATTACTGACGAATCAAAGAAAATCCTGACAACATCAAACACAAGGCTGGTGCCTGGCAGATGAGTCTCCTTCAAGGAGGGAGAGCTTTCTAGCCTTGGTTGCCAACACTTTTATAGATGATGTCTCAATAAAAACATTGGTGATAGTGTCGCCTCATCACATCTCTACTCTTATGAGAGCAAAATGTGATAGACATTGTCTGCTGTCAACCACAGAGTTGTGTCCATTTCATATCAACCCTATCAACATGGGGCCCAGTTAGTTGGCATGCTGATAGTCTGGGCCTGGGTGATGGTTTCGAAAATCTATTTCCTTTTTGTCTTTGAAAGTTAAATCAAAAGGATGGCCCCCAGTACCCGCCAGACCTTCAGTAGTCAGGTGGTGATAAGAATCTCCGGACCCACGACTGATACCATATCCCAGAGTGTAAACTCGAGATGTGGTAATGCTGAATTTAAACAGGTCTGGAAAAATTGTTTTCAAAACATTCTCTCTCCTCAGATTTCGTTATGTCACAGGTCAGAGAAAGTGATTGAAGGATTGCCTGGAATTTCATATTGCGGTTTTTGAGAAAATTTGAATTGTGGAGAAGTTTGGGAAGGAAATATGATAATAGATAAATGTGATATGGTAGTTAATGTCATTTAAGTTTAGTCCAATTATATTAGTATAAAATATTATAAGAAAAGAACAGTAGATTGCTTAATTTTAGATTTATTTATTTCCGAAATTGTATAAAGACACCAGCTCAGCAGAGTAGAATTTCATCAAAGATTATGACTTTATAACTTGTTGTGCGTGGAAATAGCATTTGTAAGGAGGGAAAAGATAGCTACAAAGGAGCCATATTACTTTAGGAGGTAGGGAAGTAAAAAAAGCAAGCTTTAAGCTTTGTGGACGTTACATTTGAATTATTCCCTATGCAATGGTGATAGGTTTAGTATGACATTAGTTTCAGGAGAAAGTAGAAGAAACGTACCAGGTGGAAAAGAAATGCTTAAACAGACATGAATTTAATATCTTCAGAGATCATAAGACATCTACAAAGAACTGTGAAATATATTCCTCTTTGTAAATTCAATACACTCCATAGTTATATAACATTGTTTATCATGACAGGGGTCTTATGACTTACCTTTTATTGCGTTGCAAGACGTACTTCCTTGTCAATGAGCTGTCTGCAGGGGCAATATTGTTTTCAAGAGATATGCTGCTTTTTCAAATAACCTGGAATATGGGTTGACTGTTTATTATCTTCTAACAGCGGGTGAGTCCAAAAATAAGGAATAATTTTAAATGATTTAAATTGTGTTATGATAGAGCCCAAAATCTGAATTCCTAGGAAGCAACAAAAAAGGTATCTTTCAAACGATAAAAGATGTACTGATTCTATTTGTAGATTAAAAAGTTGATATTGTTTTAAATTAATAGTGTGCATTCTGTATTTGTAAACGTGTTGTGCTTTAGATTGTCTCTTTTGAGGCCATTTGGTACCTGGTTTTATTGTATCTATCTCCCTCCTCTAATTCTTGCTCAACTTTTGAAACTGTGTCAGACTCATTTCATAAGGTCTTGGACAAACACCACAGCGCTAAAATCGTTATTGTTGCTGACTTTAGTCTTCATTATTCATTGTTCTTCTGCCATGACTTACTGCAATTTTTCTGTGTTCAGTTTCAACGTGATGGAACTATCGAATCTCGGGTTTCTTTCAGACGGGCTAGCAACGCTTCTAAAATGGTGATTTGACATGTTAAATCTTGCTATGCTGAGAAAGTCCCAGAGTCTATTTCTATTCAAAGATTTAGAAGTGAAGATTTCAGGTAGATTTACAACAGTGTTTTGTATTTTGTTGAGTTTGTTATTCCTACTTTCTTTGGTGGTCTTCGATTTTCTTTGTTCTCTAGAGAAAAAGTTGATCTTTTCGATAGATTGTTTACCATCAAATCTTCTCTGAGAAACACTGGTGTTTCTTTGCCACTGTTTCTTTACCACAGTCCCCTCCACAAGCTGACGATATTTTGAACACATAAATCGAAGGTTGGTTCCAAAGATTATTTATGGGCTTGATCAAAAGCTCGTGGTCTAGACTTAAGTTCGATAATTGTTTCGAAAAGTGATCTGAACTGTCTTCCTTGCTGTCTTGTCTTCCACCTTTCTGGAAAGTGTCTAATCTTCTTCCTGTCTACAGGAATGTAGATATTCCACGTCCTCCTCACAAATATCACCTTGAAAGGCTCTTTTATCATTATTTTCAATTATATTTAATTGGTTGGCAAATCTACTTCAAAATTGGTTGGTATACATTAACCTGTTGGGAATTACATTACGCCTGAGATCATCTTGGACCTCTTTTGACCTGCCATCCTCTCTTGTATGGAGTACCACTGCCATAATCACACAGGTACTCTGTCATCTTTTCTTGATATTTTTGATCGAGCTCAGAGTATTGTTTGTAACTTGATAGACACAAATTTTGCTGCTCCTCTTAAACGTTTGTCTGTTCGAGGGAATGTGGCTTGCCTTTGTTCTATAGATATTATTATGGGACGTCTTCTCATGCATTTTCTCTGTAGGTACCAGAAATCATCTCGCGTGACTCGTTTTTCTCAACATCTTCATCCTCAATCAGTTCTTGTCCCTTGTTGTATTAAATCTTTCTATGATTGGTTTCCCCCCCTCGGACTGCAAGATAGGGGGTGCTCCTTGGGTTGTGAGTGGTTTCCTACATCATATGACTTGAATGTTTTCAAGTCAAAGCTTAACTGTTTTTTCTTGGCTTTACCTTCTTTTTCTTTTCCCTTTATTTTTCCTGTAATTTTTTTCCGAAGATCCCAACAGTTAGTGTCATTGTCCCTTGCATGGGTCTTAAGTATTTGAAAAGAAGACATTTAATTAAAATACTTAAATAGCTTTTTGTTTCTTTTGTCTCTTTTGTTAGTTTTAACTGCTTTCATCCATTATGTCACTTTTCACACCTTGGGAAACTACATTATAGATAAAACCGACAAGTCCATGTAAAAAAAATAAATAGTCAGTTGCCTGATGAATGCAATGAAAAAGACTTGCAAATCGGAATGAAATTGCAGTGGTTTCTCATGTAGTTATGTACCCATTATCACGTATTGTATTATCTTCAAATGCTTGGAGCACTCTACACGGTTGTCGCTTACACATATCCGATTGATATACATATATATATATATATATACACGAATAATCGTGAACTTTACCATATAGAATATTCAATGTTTCCAGAGCGATTGTAATTTTGATTTAAAATCAAAGAATTTGGAAAAATTTTGCAGAAATTTGTAGATTGATAATTGTTGAAGAAGCACAAAACTTTCAAGTCACTGCTCAATTTTGCCTATTGCTTTGATTGAACCAAATATATATATGTGTACCCCACAACTGACCTACTTTTTGAAATTGTTTATCAATAAAGAGATTTGTCTTATTGGCCCGAATTTAATAGGCTTGTGGTCGTGAAGCTGGATTTGCTGGTACTAGTCAGTAATAAATGATAGAAACTTTCACATGTCAGTTTTCAACTCTGGTTCCCAAAATGTGGCCTTTCAATGTTGTTTACTAATTAAGAGCTTTGGATACAGTCATAACAAGCATAATGGCAACACCGCTCAAATGGATGCTATCTCTTTCCCTCGAGAACAGAATTGTTTTGCCCTCAGATGTTAACTTTTCGGAGTCTATTCAGCATAAACCATTTTTTTACCCTTTCCAAGAGGAAAGAAAACATCTGACTACTTTCAGTGCGAATAGAACCAAACTTATATTTACCAAATGCCGCAGAAATTATATTTTTCCATTTGTTTATTTACAAATATTTATACTAGATAAAAACGTCAGCTTTATAGTACATATAATACAATATATGCAATAAAAACTGTTATCAATATTTGCTGCTATTGCCATCAAAGTTGAAGCTATTGCGAATTCAGCCTGAAAATGAAAATTATTATTTTACTATGGAACGCAAAAGTACCTGTAATAGATTAGTATTTCATAGTTTTATAAATCTTGACCCCATCCATGTGTGGAATATTGTTCCCACATCTGATCAGGTGCTCTTATCTTCCATCTCAATCTTCTAGACCAAGTACGATGTCTTGTCTACAACCTGATTGACTTTAAGCGTTTTTGAGCACTTAAAGCACTTTCACATCATCGTGCTGTGTCACCTGTGTCCTTTTCCACAAGTACTTTTATGACCAATAAAACCAGAAGCATTCTTTTATTGTACCACCTTTTCAGGACGGTCCATCGACTTACTTGTTCTTTGTTGAAGCTTTACTTGTTCTCTGTCGAGGTTCCTTAGAGCAGGACTTTCACTTATCCCCTGACCATCTTTCCCTTTACCAGCCTTACCTTTGCCTTCATTTGAGCTCTTAACTTTTGGTGACTTTAGTGCCTTATCATGAACGATTTTGTTAACAAATGTTCTGCTTTCATCATTTTGTACACCTAGGTGTAAAATCAGAAGCCTCACCAAGACGATTGAGCAGATTAAGCTTCAAAGGTGTTACCTCTAACCAAAGCCTCTGTACCCACACACATATACGTCCTTCACATACATACACACAGAAGATTAATTAATTGGTATAAAGCAACCTCTGTTGTTGTATATAAACTATAAATCTTTAAAAATACCAATGCATGACCGTTATATCTCTAGGAAAACTTGTACAAAAAATTTTCAATAAATAGTATAAAATATGTTTAAAATGGACAGACAATAATTCAGGATGCCATTTTACTACACCAGATAGAGTGGCATTTGGAATGCTATTAATTGCTGGATATTTTATCAATACAACTGTCTCGTTTCCATATGCCTATGGGCTCATATTTGACCTACATTTTCTATAAAAATGATGTTCCGGTCAAACGAAAATCTACCAGTTCTTGTTTTGCTTCAGTTTTTCTTCAGGTGAATTTATCCGGATACCTGATCTTTAATGGTATCTAGTATTAAAAGGAAAGCAAAATGTGTGCATTGATAACTAAATCAAATTTTATTTACTCTGAGCCTAAATATTTCACTATACTATCTCTCTCCTTACCTAATTAAAACCAGCTCCTTCTCTATGGCTACAATGGCATGGTAGAACTTTCCCTCTCTATCGAGTCTTCTTTTACAGTTACTTCAGGGCTAAGAAAAAAAATGCTTGTCTTCCACATTCAGTATTATGTACTCTTATCATTGTTTCTCTTTAATACAGTTTACCTCAACTGGGATCTATTGGACTCCCTGGGTTAATGAGGGGTACTGGGCTGATTTATAGATAATTGAGGAAAGCTGGAGGTAAATGGAACAATAATTAGCGTTAGAGAATTTCTATCATTTTCTTTTATATCATTTCAAAATCCTTTCTAATTTACAAACCAATTCCTTGCATACAAAATACCACTTATAATTTACTAAGACAGTTGCTTATTGCTTAACATATGCAACTAAATGTTTGTAAATTTTAAAAGTTTCTCCATCATAAAAACTGCATAAGATAATATAGTGGTTGCGCGGAGCAACTGATACAGAATCTGCTGGAAATAAAGTATTTGAACTGTCTTAAAACTCGTGTTATATATAGTTAAATTCCTGCCGTGGCATAATCCATAAGCTAAACATAGATTTACAATATTTATTTAATACAGAACACTGGGCAACAAAGTTCTATGGTACCTCGACACGTAAACTTTACCATGAAAACTTCTATCTTCATGGACACAGTGGAAATAAATGATTTAGATATCTAAAATTCTACTTACAACCTATCTCACACTACAACGTTTGCTAGTTTTTGTATAATCTAATTTATTCTTTTATTTTCCAGGTCAACAAACTTTTCTACGACTCTTTTTTATGAAAGTTAATATCAGATTAAAGAAAATTCGAAATACATTAACAGCACAGCAAGATCATTAACAATGTTCAACTTTGGCAGTTAAAACAAAGGTTGTCAAAGCTACTTAACAGTTTGCCTGTTTCAGAAAACGTTCCAGTTAAAATGTTTTCAAGTGCATACAAATGAAGCTTTTAGCGTCGGCCAGTGCTTAAAAATTTGACTTTTATGGATTATTTATAGCTCTGCCATATGTTAAAACAGAGTAGAATCAATAAAGTTGAACGCTTGAGAATTGAAAGCAATGTCGTTTATATTTGATTACCAATCCTACAGCTGTACATAGATGACGCCACAGGTTTCTTAAAAGTTTACATTCTGCATTAAAAATCTTGTTTGGATCTGATTTTTGAAAGTTATAACCGTTTTGCCACAATGACTATATGGCAGTTATATAATCTTTTAGTGAAAAGCAATCGTGCATATAATAAACCAATGTGAGAGAAACCTGATGGAGAAAATTCAAGAAAAATAAAGAAGTGGAAACTTTCTGTTATCTCTTGAGACCACTTCCTTCAGATTCTGATACTGCATCCCAATCATTCATATTTAGTATTTCATTAAGGCAAGCTTTTAAAACATCCGGCATTATAAAACCACTCTTTAAATTTCTTCTCTCAAAGTACTATTGTGTAGCCGATTCTCTTAAAAACGAGGTAAGCCTTTACAGAACTGCGGTGCATTTAAGGGTAGAGCAAGAAAGATAGTTAATATTAAGAGGATTGCCAAGTGTATTTTTACAATTCTCATTGATGAAGCTGCTTGCTATATAAGCAAGTTAACAGTTGCCCATAACAGTGTACAAAGAGAGAATTCAATTATTTTTTCCTTTTCTAAAATCTGCATACCTTGTGTTCCCACAGATAGCTTCTTCTCTACTGTTTGTCTGAGCTAGTAGCCTTTTCTTTAAAACTGTACGAGCTAAGCTCACTCTTTTTCGCTCCAACCAGCAGCAGGTGTTAGATAACTGGAGGAAGCCGCCAAATCTGTCAATTACCTTTCCTTCTTTATCGCAGTGCAGAAGTATAGTCATAAAAAAACTAACGAGAGGTTTTCCTTTGGCCCTGGTTGTTGGATTTTCCTTGTAGGCAATTTTCCCTTTAGCAATTCCAAGTAGCCTGGAGTAATTTTCTCAAGGTCATTGTTGTAATGTATTTGGTTTCCCCACCGAAGTTTAATTTTAATTTTTTTTATTAGTTTCCGCTGCAAGGAAGCAATTTTTGTTAAAAGTTAATTTTTATTGTATTGTGTATGTTAGATATCAAGAAGGTTAGCTATTTTGGAAAAATTCTTCTTTTTGGCTATAAATTTCAAGTACCTTTCAGATTAATTAGTTGGAATGGAAATTAGAAACAGATTGAGGTTTCATTTGATGAAATAAAATAGGGTAATAAACTATGAGGTCAACTCCTTTCTTAAGGGAAGTTCTGTCTCATGTTATTTGAAAGATTCCGCGCTTAGCAATACACATTTGATTCTAGGGCCACTAACCTGGATAGTTTAAAACAGATCGTCATTCCGATGAAAAGAAAAATTCGAGGAGGATATCGTGACTACGTTAAAAAGACACTAGTTGAGAGAGAAGAAGATGCCATGGATGAGAAGACACTTCACTCAATGGTACACCTTACCAGAAAAAGAATAAAGACGACTGAAGAAATTAATACGAAATCACCGGTCTGGTCAAAGGGCTAGCATTGCAGGAGAAGCCAAGAGTTAAGGCACTTGCTTTAGAAAAATAGGAAAGTAGAATTCATTAATAATAACTTTGTTAATGTTAGTTTTCTGACTGAAGGGAAATTAAATTTTGAAGATCACTACAATGCAGATGGTGATAACAATTACCTCTGGATCCTGATTAGTTAACAAATGTATGTCATGCAGAAACCCTTGAAATCAGGGGAGGAATGAAGTACACTCTAGCCTGGTTGAAGGTATTACCTACACAGTTCAGAGAGATTCGTTTGAATTGCTATGGAATACAGCCTGCAGAGAATGACCAGCCAATTTTAACCACAGCTGTCTACTTAAAAACTCAAATTATCAAATTAAATAGAAAACAAGAAATCTTAAAGGTAATTTATGAGGGAAAATCCCCATTGGTTACAACTCGTAGAAAACAAAGGAAATCAAGTTAATTAGTGGGTCGGGAGCAAAAGAAGAAAGAAATAAATCTGTTACATTGGGAGTCAGAACTAACAAGATGTATTGCCAGAGTTCCAAAGTCAAATAGACATAGATAGACATTTTTAATAGACAGTTTCAACTTTTATTTAAAGCTTGTATTTTAGGTTTATATTGTAGGCTGGAAACTAAAGGGTACGTATTTTATTGGCTAAGAACTCTACAAGTTTAAGTAGCACTATGCGTACGGAGTTGTGAAAAAATGACAGCAAAAAAGAAAGAAACTATAAAAATAATTTCAAGAGCAGCAGGTCTTGCTTTGTCAGAAACATAAAAAACACGTGAATACGTTGGATGATACATATTCAAGTGTCACCCAACGTAAAAGGAGATAAACAGTAGACAGTGCAGAATGAAAATAATCGTGGTGGTGTGACAAATGGCCAAGAGGTTCAAGATGGGTAACGCTGGAGACATTGATAATAGGCTCAGAGATTTTGCTTATAACAGATAAAAGACTAATTGGCTGATAGTTACCAGGGTTTGAACTTTTACCAGAGTTCTTAAATGCAGAAACGATAGATGCTACTCTCGGCAGGCGAGCAAGCTTGGCTCATTCAAACAGTTATCTAAAAGAATAGTGTATAGACAATAGGTTAGATTATTGGCAGCAGATATGTAGTACAGTCGCTGAAATTCCATCACAGTGGGTAGATTAAGATTTGTCAAGACAGAGAGACAATGACAGACAATAACAAAGAAGGTCATAGTAATGTAAATTTTAATAATTTATGGATCGGGTAGCACGTAATGGAAAGTTTGGTAAGCTGTAAACAATAACACAGAAAGTAGAAGTTTATTCAAAAAGCTCTACAAAGATTTGAAGTTTATCTATGAAAGATGTAAAAACTGCAGGTCCATTTCAGTGGCTGGGTAGATGATTTGCTTCTTTGAAGCATTGCATTGGAAACCAAATAAACGGCTCTAGATCACTAAGTTTCATCACTAAGTTTCGTGTCGTTTTCTGTAAAGTCTGGCATATCCTCTTCGAGTCAAGATTCCTCTTGCAAGACTATTAANGCAGCAGATATGTAGTACAGTCGCTGAAATTCCATCACAGTTGGTAGATTAAGATTTGTCAAGACAGAGAGACAATGACAGACAATAACAAAGAAGGTCATAGTAATGTAAATTTTAATAATTTATGGATCGGGTAGCACGTAATGGAAAGTTTGGTAAGCTGTAAACAGTAACACAGAAAGTAGAAGTTTATTCAAAAAGCTCTACAAAGATTTGAAGTTTATCTATGAAAGATGTAAAAACTGCAGGTCCATTTCAGTGGCTGGGTAGATGATTTGCTTCTTTGAAGCATTGCATTGGAAACCAAATAAACGCAAGACTATTAAATGTTGACGGTTAAGGTACAGAGTAGCACATTGTTCCTTAAAAATCATGCCACTACAAAAACATAGAAGGGGCGACAAAGCCGTAGCAGCAAGGAAGGCTATCATTTCCTTAAGGAGACCTTATGAGGAACACCACAATATTTGTGAGGAATCTGGTGTCCTTAATTTCAGGGTCTTTACTCCAAGAACCCTGACCGAGTTTGGTCACTGGAACGTTCAAAATTCCTCTAACTTGTGAAAAGTGGGACCAGTCATAGAGACAATTGACATGTATATTATCAACCTCTTTAATCTTGGGACATTTTGCTGGATGGACTCCGAAAAGTTAAAATCTGAGGGCAAAACAATTCTGTTCTCGGAGGAAAGAGATAGCATCCATTTGAGCGGTGTTGCCATTATGCTTGTTATGACTGTATCCAAAGCTCTTAATTAGTAAACAACATTAAAAGGCCACATTTTGGGAACCAGATTTGAAAACTGACATGTGAAAGTTTCTATCATTTATTACTGACTAGTACCAGCAAATCCAGCTTCCTGACCACAAGCCTATTAAATTCGCGCTTATAAGAGAAATCATATAAACGACAACCGTGTAGAGTGCTCCAAGCAATTGAAGATAATACAATACGTGATAATGGGTACATAACTACAAGAGAAACCACTGCAATTTCATTCCGATTTGCAAGTCTCTTTCACTGCATTCATCAGGCAACTGACTATTTATTTTTCTTTACATGAACTTGTCGGCTTTATCTATAATGTAATTTCCCTAGGTGTGAAAAGTGACATAATGGATGAAAGCAGTTAAAACTAACAAAAGAGACAAAAGAAACAAAAAGCTATTTAAGTATTTTAATTAAATGTCTTCTTTTCAAATACTTAAGACCCAAGCAAGGTCAAATGACACTAACTGTAGGGATCTTAAAAAAACATGACATTCAAATATGACAGAAAAAATAAAGGGAAAAGAAAAAGAAGAAGGTTAAGCCAAGAGAAACCAGTTAACTTTTGACTTGAAAATATTCAAGTCATATGATGCAGGAAACCACTCACAACCCAAGGAATCCCACTATCTCGCAGTCTGAGGGGAAAAAAAAGCCAACCACAGAAAGATTTAATACAAAGAGGGACACGAACTGATTGAGGATGAAGATGTTGAAGGAAATAAGTCATAAGAGATGCAACAAACTTTTTTGGTCCCAATAGGGAAAGCTCATCAGAAGACTTGCCATGATAATATCTACAGAAAAGACTGAAAGAAGCCACATTCCGTCGATGAGACACACGTTGAAGAGAAGCAGGATATAGGAAGGAGATAAGGGATTAGTTTCCTATTAAGTGCCTGGGTACAGGGTGGCGACAAACGTTGAAGAGAAGCAGCAAGATTTGTACCCATCAAGTTAAAAACATTACTCTGAGCTCGATCAAGAACATCGACATAAGGTGACAGAGCACCTGTCCGGTTATGGCAGTAGTACGGCGGTTATGGCAGTAGTACTCCATAGAAGAGAGGATTGTAGATCTAGAGAGGTACAAGATGATCTCAGGCATAATGTAATTTCCGACAGGTTAAACCTATTGTGAGACCCCTTTCAAGGGCATATTTGTGAGGAGGCCATGGACTACTTACATTCCTGTAGACAGGAACAAGATTAGAAACTTTCCAGAAACGTAGAAGACAAGGATCCAATAGGCAAAGGTTCATATGTTTAGACAGCAACGACGACAGTTCAGATCTACACTTTTCGAAACAATTATCGAACTTAAGTCTAGACCACGAGCTTTTGATCAAGCCCATAAATCATCTTTGGAACCAACCTTGGATTTATGATGACAGAGTTCAAAATGTCATCAGCCTGTGGCGAGAACTGTGCCAAAGAAACAGTGGCAAAGAAACACGAGAGCTTCCCAGTACAGATTGGATGGTAAACAATCTATCGAAAAGATCAACCTTTTCTTCAGAGGACTAGGGAAAATTAAAGACCACCAAAGAAAGTAGGGATAACGAATTCAACAAAATACAAAACACTGCTGTAAATCTTCCTGAAATCTTCACTTCTAAATCTTTGAGTAGAAATAGACTCTGGGACTCTCTCAGCATAGCAAGATTTAGCATGTCAAATCACCATTTTAGAAGTGTTACTGGCCTGTCTGAAAGAAACCCGAGATTCGATAGTTCCATCACGTTGAAACTGAACACAGAAAAATTGCAGTAAGCAATGGCAGAAGAACAATGAATAATGAAGACTAAAGATTTTAGCGCTGTGGTGTTTGTCCAAGACCTTATGAAATGAGTCTGACACCGTATCAAGAGTTCACTATTTCTAATACTGTCGTTGAGGGATGTGTCAAAAAAATGGAAGAACATGAGAAGAGTCCGAATGAAGGGAGGCTTTATGAAAAGAAAAATTGGAACGAAGACCTGTGACATAACGAAATCTGAGGAGAGAGAATTTTTTTAAAATAATAAGTTTTTCCAGATCTGTTCAGATTCAGCATTACCATCATCTCGAGTCTACACTCTCGGATATGGTGTCAGTCGTGGGCTCGGAGATTATCACCACCTGACTACTGAAGATCTGACGGGTATTGGGGGCCATCCTTTTGATTTAACTTTCAAAGACAAAAAGGAAATAGATTTTCGAAACCATCACCCAGGCCCAGACTATCAGCATGCCAACTAACTGGGCCCTATGTTGATAGGGTTGATATGAAATGGACACAACTCTGTGGTTGACAGCAGACAATGTCTATCACATTTTTCTCTCATAAGAGTAGAGATGTGATGAGGCGACACTATCACCAATGTTTTTATTGAGACATCATCTATAAAAGTGTTGGCAACCAAGGTTAGAAAGCTCTCCCTCCTTGAAGGAGACTCATCTGCCAGGCACCAGCCTTGTGTTTGATGTTGTCAGGATTTTCTTTGATTCGTCAGTAATTTCTTATTTATGCATCAGAATGTGTTATAGTAGGAGCTGAATCTCATAAGGGTACAAAAATCTAAAATTGTTGGCAACCAAGTTGGCAACCAAGGCTAAATAAACCCTTCCTTCATAGTACAGACTTAACGCCCCCAGAACCAAACCTAATATTTGGATTTTTGAGGGGGGATGATTTCATTGGTTTCATCGCACATTGTGCGTTGAAAATGAATCAATTCAGGGTTCAAGCTCACATCATTACCAGAGGCCAAAAGCAGAATTTTTCACATTGTTTCATATAGAAGTTTATAAATCCACCCAAAACAGACATGGATGTTGTGATTATATGATACCTAAGCGATGTAATTAACAAAATGTCGAATGCTCCTGATTTCAACCAATGGAGGAGTATCCCAGCTGTAATAAACTGAATTAAAAATCTGCCAAACAATCCAAAAGTTAGATTTGTCAAATTTGATATTGTAGACTTTTACCTATCGGTATCTGAACACCTGGTTGATCAGTCAATTTAATTGTAAATTTCATCACGAGAATTAATAGCGATATCAGTGAAACTATAAGAATAAGTAGAGAGTCGTTACCGTTCGACGACACATTTGCTGTGTGAACAAGGGAAATTTATTATTCGATGATAGCCATGGGGTCGTTCGACGGCCCAGAGATCTGCGAACTAATGGGTTTATATTTGTTAAACAATGTCATTGCAATGGTGGGTGGTACCAGGTAGAGCTATACAGAGAAGACGGTTTTGTTGTAGTCATGGATGCAAATGAGCCAAAAATTGACCTAATTCTGAAAGGCTTTGTTGAAACGTTAGACTGTTTAAAAAAGTCCTCTTTAAATATTATTCAACTACTCTTTGTTACTTTACTTAAATATTTCCGTAAAAGATATTATTTACCAAAAGCTTTTAACAACTTTGTTAATGTTAAGGACAGTCTCACGTGGAAAAATAAATTGAGGTTAGTTATCGTTTGTGATTAGTGAGCACACAAACAGACTTCACACGTCGTTGTTTGAGAGGATAATAGCGGAGAGAATTGTTTTTGGCGTTAAATTCCAGATTGTTAGGGAAATGATCACCGGCGGAGATGACTCGTCTATGTCAGTAAACTTGGATGAACACTATAGGTAAGATCCGATCTTCAACAGTAAATCACATTCTCTCATTTCATCTCATTCAATCATTCATTCTATTTCAACTTCAATATCTCCTACCAAGCCAATAATGGTATGCAGGAACGAATATCATGATAACTTACTAGGTGTTTTAAGGCAATTTTGGTGCTGTGTGTAATCGGTTTAGATAACTGAAAGGTACTGGTAAGACAACGTCCAATATTCCTAGAGCGCTTGAAGGTTAGTACTCCTTAGAATTCCATGTACTTTTTACAGTACATTTCTCTCTCTTGTCAGTTGTTTGTTATATAATCATTTCCTTGTGAAATATTAATCTTAAAAATGGTTCTGTCAATGTAGCCTTTATTGGTATCTGTTGCTTTCTATAGTACTGGTAATTCACCAGTACTTTAGAAACAATACTAAATTGATTTATAATCCATAGTTTTAATCCTTGGAAAATCAGCATCCCGAAACACTTTAGAAGACGTTGACCCCAAAAAAGGAATCGAGCTGTAATATTGATGACACTCAATCCACCTCACGAAAATTTGTGAAACCTACCCAGGAGTATACAAACACCGACATCAAACAGAAAGCAATCATAGATAAGCTGGTCAGATTCTTTACTGGTGCCTACTTTTCTTTTTCAACAGTTGACTCATAAGCTTTTCGTGACTTGTTTTAAGAGGAAGACCCGCAGCACCAAATGCCCAATCAAAAACATCTGTCCTGCAAACTTTTACCTGATAGAAACAGAGAAAATTCGAAGAGAAATGAACAAAGAGTTAAATCAAGTGAAATATATTCCTTTGACTCCTGATTCATGTGAGACTTGTCTGCTTAGCCTGCAGCACCTCCCCAAAGGCGGTGGATGGGGGAACGGTCATTCAAACTTATTTGTTGGGTACTCGGGAATAATACAAGAATAACCGAGGGTGAACCAAAACAGACCGGGAGCAGTAGCAGCCCCAATACCGAGGACACCTTCTTCGTTATAAGGCGCAATGTGCTGGGTCTATCCCCGATTGGGTGAAGGCATATTCTGACACTCGCTAATGCTACCCCTGCCGCTGGAAAAAGGTGAAGATGGAGGAGCAGGTCCATTGGATGCCAACCAGGGCGAAGGAGCACTTCATGTGCCAACGGCCTTGTGGAGCTTAACAGAAGCTAGTTCCAAGTCATACTAGGAAATTATTCTGTACTGCTAATCATCTATGCGTACCACGAGGTATTTTCTCGGCTATTCAACAGTTGGACTGAAGTCAGAAAGCGGCGGAGTTGGCGGCGGAGTCTCTGTTTGAGATCAACGGCAATGATGACGCAACCTGCAATCACATTACGATATGCTTAGGTCACGATAATATAACAATTATTAAAAGCCATCTGTCAGTGAAAGGTAATGGCCAACCATCACCGTATCCTGCCGAGAACAATCATGCAAATGCACAGATCATTATCTTTCGAGAACAGCCTGAGTGGGGTTGATGACAATGAAGTCATTAACAACTTGCTCGGCCGAGATCCCCATGTTCGACAGGTGGGACCTGACCGTCAACCTGTTACTGTCAGAAAAAACACTTCACTACGAATCGCTGCTTAGAATGTCTGTACTAGCAGGGAAACTGGCAAATGTGATATTAGAAATGGAAAAAATGAATGTAAATATGCTGGGTGTATGTGGAACTAGATGGCCAGGTACAGGATGCTTCAAAACAGAAGAACGTACAATAATTTTTTCTGGAGGAGACAAACACGAAAAAGGAGTGGGAATGATTCTAACCCAGCAACTGAGTAGATGTATTATAGGATATTGGACTCTCTCGGAAAGAGCCCTACTCGTCAAACGCAAGGGGAGACCTTTCAGCCTGTCAGTGATAAAAATGTATGCACCAAGTTATGAACCAATGTAAATCTTAGGATGTTATCATGGTAATGGGAGATTTGAATGCAAAGGTTAGAAATGAAAGAGTTGGAAATGGAGTAGGAAAACACGGCCTGGGAACCCAAAATGAAAGAGGAGAGAGATGGATCGACTGGTGTAGTGCAAATGATCAGATAGTTATGAACGCATGTTTCAAAATTCATAACAGACGCTTGTGGACATGGTGTGACCCTGGAGATAGATATAAGAATCAAATAGATTACATAACTATAAACAGACGTTTCAGAGATGCTGTCCATTAAGCGAAGGTTTACCCAGGAGCAGACTGCGGCAGTAACCATATTCCGGTTGTATCAACAGTAAACTAAAGCTGAAGAGATAAAAACGTGCAGCTCCTGAAGCAAAACTTCAATGGAATCCTTTACGTGAAAGTCATGAGCTTAGAACCAGATATACAGTCGCGGTAAAGAACTGATTTGAAATGATAGAAAGAGAAGAAGGCAATAAGTGGGAAGTACTTATGGAAGCAATAGTTGTAACAGCAAAGAAATAATTCAACTAATAGCAAGAATACAAAAACAAACGTGGATGAAACCGGAAATTCTGCAAAAAATGAGGAGGCAAGCATGTGTTAATAGAGATTCGGTCCAAT
Organism: Morbakka virulenta; assembly: GCA_003991215.1. NCBI lineage: Eukaryota > Metazoa > Cnidaria > Cubozoa > Carybdeida > Carukiidae > Morbakka > Morbakka virulenta. Next base: position 4,616,637 of record RDPX01000021.1, on the reverse strand, counting down.
ACAAAACCTTGGACCGTGAGATCTGAAACGACTTTAGAATTGCAAAAGTAGAGTGGATTAATGAACAGTGTTAGGAAGTGGAAGCCTACAGAAACTTGGATCCTACCTTTTTGCATAAAAGGATCAAGACGCTGTCAGGAAAGTAAGTCTGCTTGTCAAGCGGATGCGTCAAAGCAAAAGACGGCACTATGATCATGGGGAAGGAAAAGATAACAGAGCGCTGGGCCGAGTATATTGATGAACTGTTCAGGGATACAAGAGGAGAGAAGCCAAATATCCAGAAACCTATTGACGGCCCGAAAATCTTGCCAGGAGATGTAAAAGCAACAATCTCAAGAATGAAAGCTAACAAATACCTTGGTTCAGACGAAATCTGCATCGAAATGATAAAGGCACTGGAAGAGTTTGGAATAGAAAAAGTCACAGGTCTACTGAACGATATCTATGACAGCGGAAAAATCTGTAGAGATTTAAGTAAATCCGTCTTTATAGCCTTACTTAAAAAAACTGGTGCAACAGAATTCGAGTTGCATGGAACCATTAGTTTAATGAGCCACATAACAAAGCTTCTGTTGCGAGTTTTAATAGCTAGAGCAAGGAGATCAATAAGGCCAGAGATTGGAAAACAATAACTTGGTTTCGCTAATGACGCAGGGATCAGAAATCATATTTTCATCATAAGAATAATGTCAGAACGAGCAATAAAAATGCAAAGAGATCTATACCTATGCTTTCTCGATTACTCAAAAGCATTCGACAAAGTAAGACATGAAGATTTGATCGAGATGCTACAAGAGATAGACAGATAGAAAAGACATAAGGTTGATAAGAAATTTATACTGGATACAGAAGGCAGGAGTGCGAATTCAAATTGAAGTCTTAAAGTACTGTAGTATACGAAGAGGAGTTATACAAGGATGTGTCTTCTTACCAGACCTGTTTAACCTCTACAGTGAGAAAATCATTAGACACATCGAAGATGAAGATGGTTTTACCATTGATGGCCACAAGATCAACAACATTAGATACGCTGATGACACTACTCTAATAGCAGAATCACCAGAAAAGCTACAGCGGTTGTTGAATATAGTTGTGAGAGAAAGTGAACAAAAAGTCTCAGTAAACTCTAACGTATGATAGAGATTTGTGGAACGAATTGCTTTGTGTTCTAAAACGTACAGACCATGGTAGAAATGCGCCTAATGAAATGATGGTAATTTAAATCCGTTTGCTCATGCGACTGAGAAACTGAAGGTGAACATTTCGTTACACCATCAATGGCCATTCCATAAATTCATGTAGTTAAGTACGAATGGAACTATACGTTGCCAAAGTATTGTAAAACGTTCTTGGATGCTTTGAACTCAGCATGGGCTAAGCAAGTGGATCTTAAGTTAACTAACAACATTTTTAAATCGCCACACTCCTAGATCCGCGATTCAAACATTTTTGAAGATGATGAGGGACGGGAGCCGATGAAAAGTTCGATGTCATCTGTTGCAGCCGAGATGAACCGCCAAAGTATTGAACTTTCTCTGCCAAAAGAACCTTCACCTCCACCAACTATACGGCAGAAGATGAACTTTTATGGAAATTATTAGGAGAGAAAACAATCTAAAGCACTTCAAAAGACAAGTACTAAGACTGAGATAGGCAAATATCTTGACCAACCCGTACGAGATATGGATAGTGATCCACTCGAAATTTGGAAGGCCAATCAACACCCCTATCCTGCTATGTTGAAAATATTCAACAAATATCATGGCTTACAGGCATCATAAGCACCAGTAGAACGATTGTTTAGTAAAGCGGGTAAGGTTTTCTGCCTTGACTGTTGCAGGATTTCAGACAAGATGTTCGACCAACTGACCTTCCTAAAAGCTCATACAAAGCATCAATAAACATTGTTGACCTTCTCTGATTCCATGTGATATTAAGTGAACGATTAATGAACAGTGAAGGTTTCCATGAATTTTGCTTGAATTTTTTCCCTATATTATTTCAATTATTTCGGGAATTATTTTGTTATTCAAATTTTTTGTGATACTTGTCTATCTTATTTTATAATTAATTGAGATTTAAACTATTTACTGTTTTCTTTAATTACTCTTAAAACTAGTTGGCCGCACGTCTACTCAGAAAAAACCCCCAAGATATTCAAAAACGAAGGACAGTTAGTTACCATTAACACCACGCTTGCAGAAACCGAGTTTCTGGGTGTGTTATTTATTGTCGAGACAAAAACCAAATAGGCAAATAGGAAGCTGACAACTGAGAAAATAACAGAAGCAGTTGCTCATCTGAAAGTGGTTAGTAATAATAATAATAATAATAAAATAATATGCTACCCTGTGTTCTCAGTAGTAAGATTCTTAAAACCACTTTGTCCACGACTCATGAGCCAGACTGTCCAATGGTGCTCTCATTATATAGCACCTGCCTTTTTAGCGAGGCCTAAGAAAATTGATCTACCTCCTCTGGAAATCCATCCTCATCATCCACCCTGTTGATAGTTTTCACTAGCTTTTCCACATCCAATTCTTCCAAAGCATCAGTCATCTCCACCACCACTCCGTCTGAGACAGCTTCTTGGTTTCTTTTCATTATTCTGATGGCTGCTCCACCTGTCATGCTGGGATATTATGTCCGTTGTAAGGGCCTCGAATAATAGACATGACTAATTGGGCCTACTATCCCATCAAATGGTTTAAGAAAACTGCCTTTTCAGTGAGAATGGTGCCATCTACTGTCTTCACATAATCAGATAAGAGCAGCCTAGCTATTTCAACTGATATCGTCAATTCGTTAGTGCAGTTTGTTGTCACAGTGGGACTCATTTTCTGTTTCGAAACATTTCTTTTTCAATCACATTTTCGTGATTTAACAGCTTCTCTTTCTTACCATTTTGTCCAATTCTTGATACTCCCTACTACCTCCATCCCTGATATTCTGCCTGTCTCTCGTCATTCCCAGAATTTCTTCATTGGCCAACTTGGTTTGCTTTTCTTTACCCTTTATCAGAATGCAATTCTTAGCAGTGTCCACTAAGATATAGTCCATTGTGTCTCAGGTCTTATGCTCATACCTTTCACAGAGTTGTTCCTTCTGTTCGTACTTAGGTTGCACATCTTTCACAGATTTCGGGTTGTCTAGCTGCTCAATATCCAGCCTTTTATCTTCCGTTGCCTTTGTTCATTTCTTTAGCCTACACTGTATTATGCACATGGCTTATGCATGGTAGCTCACAAAGTCTGTGCCAGGAAAAGCTGTTGTGTGTTGTACTGCTCTTCTAAACCTCTACTTTGCCGTGATGTAAGGACGATTTCCCTTGTTATTTTTGTACTGGAGGAATTCTGTGCCTAGACATAAAGTCACTCTGATTCTTTAAGTCAAAAATGTGGTCAAATTTACATTCAGGATAAAAAGTCCCTAGAAAACACAATTTTGATATTTTTAGATATGGATTATAGAACAACTATTTTTTTGTGGTTTTTTGAGGAACAAATCTGTATAAAAAGTAGGCCTAACGACTTAATTTTTGCCATGAAAGGTGCAATTATTTCGTTTCCTAAGGTAAAATTTGAAAATACTGTTGCAGGGTTGTCAGATTTTTGCAACGTGTTTCTATGCAGTTTCACTTTACAGCTCGCTTTTTGCCACCATTCAAGGTAGTATCTGTAAACACATTTGCCCGCCATACTATTAAACAACTCACTGCGAGTTGAAGACTTAGCCATAGTCCCCAAGATCATTGGTTGGGGCGTTTTCCTTCAGTAATTAATCTCGTGAATGGAGAGAACCAAGGGTCCCTTACAAAAATTGCTATTTAAACCAAGGTGTCAAAACGCCCTACAAATGTATTAATTTTCTCCATATATTTTAGTTCACAGCAGATAAAATAAGCTGTTTACTGAAAAAATACATCATCTAATTCATTCTTTAGGCAAGACACAGGATCATGGAGAAGTTTTTTATGCAACTGAAGAAAAACTTTTTTTTTCTGTCACAAAGAAGAACGTTTGTGTTCCATTGACAAAAACAGAGCAGGCAATTAGAAAATACTAGGGAAAAACATTCGTAACCATAAACGAGGATTTCAAGTGTGAATAATAAAGCAGTCTTGACTGCTACAGCACTCTTTCCAAACGAAAAAATACCCTCAGAAATTGAGATCAAAGTTCAACCCACACTGAATAGGCACGGCCTATCAACTTGGAGGAAGAAGTGAAGATACATTTTACATGATTTTTAAAAAACTAATAAAAGCGATTGCCTAAACTTTCAGAGTGTAATGGTAGATAAAGCTCATTTACAGCATTTCGTTGAGCGATTACGACTCTTTTTTATCAAATGTGAAAAAACAATGCACAAAATGCTTTAAGCCTGTTGAAATGTGCTATGTAATGTTTCAGTATCTGGTAGGCAGTGGGATATTTGCATCTTTACAATTCAAGTTTCGTATTATTAAATTTTGATCCCTAAAACGTTTGTGAATTTGCCAGGGCAAAGAGGGACGTATTAGGAAAGATATATTCAAAACACCAAATGCAAAGGATAAATTGTTGGCGTTGTCAAAACATTGTAATCACCGATAGTATTTTCTGAATGAAATAGGTAATGTCAATAGCAGCCATATTGTCTTGCAGCAAACAAAGAAATCTGGGTCTCATTACCATAACTACAAGAGGAGAAACGGCATAATCCTGGTAGGAATTATCGGCACCGAATACAAGGATTTTTTTGTTGGCGTAGATATGAATGTTAGAATGTCTGACCGAGAAAGCTACTTTCGAAGTTTTGCATTGAAAACTATTTCAATAAATAAACCAGGGCTTAATTAACTTTCTGGTCGAATGAAAATCACTCCTTTTCTATCCTAAAGTGACAATACATTTTCACTCCTTACATACAGCAGAAAGCTATATCCTTAAAGAAAACTAAGTGTAGAAAGAAAACGTGTTCAATTATGATCTAGAATGCTGCGGTTATCAGAAAATGTATTCAAAATTTTTAGGCAGCATTCTGCATGTTTCAGACGTCCCTTAACACTAGATCGAAAGAACATTACTGCTGTGGTCCTTCTTGCTATTATACTTAATACTTGGCTTCGTTACGATACCTCCTTTGGAAGAGCTTACGTATTCCCTGGGGTAGCTGACACTAACGATATTAAAGTAGGTAAGGCTATTGTTTTTTACAAATGATATTTCCAAAGATAATCTTTAACATTTTATTTGCTAACAAAATATCAAGCAAACGCATTTAGAACAATTTTATTTAAGTATTTCTTTATTGAAGAATATATTTATTGGGAGTAGTGTATTTTTAAGCTGGATATTTAATTCAAGGAATCATTTTAACAGCCTGCTCTTTCATTGCATCCAATACTTTAATAAATATATGATAATCTTTTCTACTTTTTTGTTTTTAGTTTTAACGTCATTTTCCCCCAGCAATTGGGGCTCAGACGGTTCCCTTCAGAGGGACTTTGATTTGGCAGCGAGGAATTTCTTGGCCGGATGTCCTTCCTGACGCCAGCTAATGGCTTTTTTTTTCTTTGAAAAAAGTTCCAAATTCTCCTCGATAGCTCGGGGAATCGAACCCGGAACTCTTGGTTACTGTGTAGTTGAGCTAGCCATTAAGCCACGGCTCCTCTTTAATCTAAATCTTTTCCACTTCTTAACCAAAAAAAACCTTCCATTTAAAATTACCATTACTTACCACACACAAGGACCACTTAAAACAGCTTAAGAAGGGAAGAACGGATAAGTGGCATTTGCCTTGGCTCATCAATCAAGAGTATTCTTCATTAAAAAGTTGTGACAGGTTAAACTTTGAGATGCTTTCTTGCCTTACATAGCATTCCTCCTTCATTGGTGCTTTCAGCTCCACAACACTTTACTTATTTATCAAATAAGATCAAATCACTTTATTTTTCGTCTGACAATTTTTTCGACTTCTTTTTTTAGTCGTTATGCTCATTTTGATTTTTTACTTTCACAAGAAAAGAATTGTATAGTTTGATTAACTGAATTTTTGAATTGCTGCGGACTTTGTTGCAGATTATGGAAACACGAGCTTTTCCTGAAATATCACTTGCAGCATCCTACTTTTTTATCTGAACGATAAGGTAGTCACATTGATTTGATTTGTTTGATGAGAAGAATAATGAATATGCAACGTCTAGCAGTAAAGAGTTTCGTAACATTTTCTATGTAGATAAAAGACACAAGAAGAGCACTTGATCGAGAAATGCTTCTGAGATTTACCTAGTAATCAATTTACCCAACAATAGTAATTGAAGAAAATTCCAAATTTCCCCCTGTTAATTCAATCTCCAAAACAGTAAGTTAAAGCAATTTTTCCTTTTCCTTAGAAAGCCTTTTTAAGTGTTATGGGACTAGCGTTAAATGAGTAGTTGTTTCTTTCTAGTTAAGGGAACTAGATTAAGCAGTTTTTTGGTTGTCACTTTCCGACTGGTAGTAAGGATCCAGAACTCCTTGGTAGCGCTTGGCGACCCTACCCTATCACACTAGTTACATATTTACTTAGGATGATTGTGAGTCATTTTGAGTCATTTTAGATAATTTACCCTCAGCATCGATACTAGACAAAGAAGAATACTTTGCAGTATTTTTATTTGAGTATGCTGCAGTTAGAGTACACTACAATCACTTTTCAATTTTTTTGACATGCTGAAAGTCTTACAAATAAAAGGTTATTTTTTGATGCTAGAAATTGTTGTGAAACTGTCTTAGCTTAAGCTAAAGCTGGTATGTCTATCCAAAAGCTTGACTTAAAAGAATTATGGAAAATTTACAACGTTTTCATAAAGGTAAATGTAGCATTCCTTCCACTACTGATGTCTTCCAAGTGTTTACTTATTTGAAAGATAAAGTAGCTCTACCTTTTTTTAACAACAGTTCATTTGATGAATCCGTTCTGGTTCTTTAAAGCTTTTAATTCTACTTATTCAATGATATCAAATACCTTTCCATAACCCTTTCCTCTGTATCTACGGTTATTTCTTCTCTGAATTTATCTTATGCATTTGACCCTAATAAGAAACCTGTGGTTGTCTCTGTTTCCCTGAACTTTCTTTTATACTTTCAACACTCTTCATTAAACGTCTTTCTGAATTTTCATTTTTGTTTATATCTTTCTTTAAAGTACACATTTGTCGCTTCGGTCTGTAAAACTGATCCGATGTTCGAAACTATCTCTGTATCTGTTTGCTTCCAATCTGCATTCGTCATCATCATGTGCCATCTTCGTATCGAAGGTTGGCCACCATGGTTCTCCATCTTATTCGATTCTCCGCTGCTCTCTTCGCTTCCTCGTACGCCCTTGTTGCACTCCACTGTTTGATGTCATCAGTCCACTTCCTACGTTGTGGTTCTCTTGATCTTTTTTCTTCTATTGGGCACTTTAAGATGACATTGGGTAGTTTACCTCCACTGCCACGGAGTAAATGGCCAGCGTATTTCATTTTTCTTTTCATGAGGTCCTTCACCAACTTGTTCTAGATGTTTAGCTTCGGCTGTGATGATGAACGACTCTTTTGCACTCTTGCTGATCTGCATTAAGGAATTTTAATAACTGATAAAATATTACATTATTTTACCCTTAAATTTCCCCCATGCTTTTCCGTTATGTAATATTTTCTTAGTAAATCACAGCCCTGAAGAGACCTTACTTTCATAATTGGATACACGATAGAATTGCTCAGTGAGCAATCCTATCATGCTTTCAAACAACTAGGCGAGGCTGTTATTTTAAGAAAGTCACAACCAGAGAGAATGTGTGTGCATATTAGAATGCTTTAACATTTTTTCACTTTCTGCTCTGTTGAATATTTGTAAAAAGTTGTATTTCATGTAACCAATTATTCATGCCTTGATACTAAAATTAAACTGCCTTGAGAGATAAAAGAATGACGAAATACTGACAGGAAGGAAAGGTAAAGGAAAGGGGAACACTGGTTGCATTTTTATTGAAAACTGTATAAAAGAAAATAATTGATGATGAAATAATCACTGCATGCCGGATTAAATTCTCCAATTTGATATTCATTTGATATTAAACTATAGTAACCATACTCTCAGTCTGTGCTCCACAGATTGGTCTACATCAAGCTATGAAAGAATACTTCTATGATGATTTACACAGTGTTATGTCAAGAATTAATGATCAGGAATTTCTTCTTCCTTGTGGGGATTGGAATGGTCATATTGGCTGTCTGGCAGAAGGTTATGAGGGTGTTCATGGTGGGTACGGGTATGGAGCTCGTAATTTGGATGGTGAAAGGGTATTGGAGTTTGCCTTGTCTTCTGATCTGGCTATTGCCAACTCATTCTTTTGCAAACAGGAAAGTCACCTAGTTACCTATCTGTAGGAATTAGCCACGAGTCAGTTTGACTATATACTGGTTAGAAAACGTAACCTAAAGAGTGTTAAGGATGTGAAAGTAATTCCTGGTGAAGAGTGTGTTACACAACACAAGCTCTTGGTGTTCGATCTGAAAATAAAATTTGAGAAAATCCGTCCAAAGATTTTTGTACCCAAACTACGTGTTTGGAAGTTACAAGATCCTTTAGTCAAAGAGAACTTTGTGTCTGCTCTAGACAAATTCACCAATAATCCTGAGTACCCAGTTAATGACACTGAGAAGATCTGGCAACTACTCAAAAACAGTCTCCTAAAATCAACTGAAGAGTCTTGTGGCAAAACGAAAAAGAAAAACATCAGAAAGGAAACTTGGTGGTTGAACGATAGTGTCAGTGATGCCATCTCATGAAAAAGACATCTCTGGAAAATGTGGAAAAATGGTGGTTCTAAGGAGGAGTACATAAATGCAAAAAGAGCCTCAAAACATGCTGTGTACACTGCTAAAAATCAAGGAAAAGAGCGATGTTATTTTTAAAATTGCGAAACAGATGAAAAGAGAAAACCAAGATGTGGTTGGTGAAAAGTGTGTAAAAGATGATGCCGGGGACTTATGTCTCGATGCAGGGTCAAAAAAGAATGCATGGAAAGAACATTACGAACCGTTATTGAATGTTGAATTCCCTTAGGAGGATGGAAATATTTCTCACATAGAACCTGTGGTTGGCCCGGCTGTCCAAATTACAGCTGAGATGGTATCAAATGCTGTAAAAAAATGAAATCTGGAAAAGCTCCTGGACCCTCTGGTATTGTTGGAGAAATGTTGAAAGCTGGTGGTGAAAAATGTTTTCAACTAATAGCTGATCTTGCAAATTCCATTATTTCAAATAAAAATGTCCCTAGAGATTGGGAAGAAAGTTACCTTATCAATCTATACAAAGGTAAAGGTGATGCTCTTGACAGAAGTAATTACAGAGGACTGAAGCTACTGGAGCACGTGATGAAAGTTCTTGAGCGTGTAATTGAAAATAAAATCCGAATGTCAGTAAACATTGATGACATGCAGTTTGGCTTCATGCCAGGCCGTGGAACTACTGACGCAATTTTTATGGTTCGTCAGTTGCAAGAGAAATTTCTTGCTAAGAACAAAAATCTTTATCTTGGTTTTGTCGATCTCGAAAAGGCTTTCGACAGGGTTCCTTGTAAGGTGTTGTTGTGGGCGATGCGGAAAGTAGGTGTTGATGAGTGGATTGTGAATCTTGCCATAGGCGAAAATAAATATATTTGTATCTTTGTAAGGGTGGCAGTGTGGGACTGGTTATCTAACCACAGCCCACAAACAGGGGATGTGAGGCGCCCCTTCCCTCTGCTAGCCTTGAGGCCACACCTTGGGCAAGTGTGGCGTGCCTCTTAGCCTCCCTGCCAGGGTCACGGTGAAGCCATCGGCGGCAGGGTGGTGGATGCAGCTGAAGGCCGGTGATGACAGACTTTCACTCCGGCGGAAGCAGCACGGCGCTTGGCGACGCTTCGTTCAACTTAGCTACTGGCAAGGGTCAACCAGTCATGTGATGACACTGCGCTTGTAGAAAGACCCGGGGGCCTACTACAAGTCTATTGCTCCAAAGAAAATACTCATGACTAGTCAAAACACTGGTCTCAATATGTCACTTGATTGTGGGACCCCCGGGCCTGAAGGGGTCAATACAACTACTGGGGTTGAGTCACCTCCTATTTCGAGTACGACTGAGGATAATGATGTCAGTGGAGTAAAGCCTGACGGACCTTCAGTGACTGATAGTATCAGACCCGAAAAAGATAGGTTGCGACTATTCAAATCTACTATCAAAATCGGCACATGGAATACAAGAACTCTTGATAACTATACACTAGTGGTAGTTCTAACGGAGCTTGATCGATATGGAAAAGATGCAATAGGAATTGCAGAAACTAGATGGACAGGTAAAGGACATTTTACGACCAATGATGGACATGTTGCTTATTTTTCAGGTCACGAGACTAATAGAATTAATGGTGTAGGCATACTAGTGACTAAAGAAACAGCAAAATGTGTTCTGGGTTACAATCCTGTGAGTGACAGAATAATGACAATTCGCCTACAAGGAAAGCCAGTCAACATCTCGATAATTCAGGTATACGCTCCGACATCAACTGCAGACGATGATGTGATAGAGACGTTCTACAACGAATTGCAACAAGTTCTCGATAAGATACCAAACCGTGATGTTGTGTTCGTAATGGGCGATCTTAATGCGAAAATAGGTCGAGACAATCAGGTCGCCGGTGTAACAGGATGCCATGGACTCGGTGTGCAAAATGAACCTGGTGAACGACTGATTGACTTTTGTATCCACAATGAGTTAGTTGTGACGAACACGCTGTTTGAACAACATCCACGCCGTCTCTATACTTGGACCTCACCCGATGGAAAAACGAAAAATCAGATCGATTACATCATGGTAAAGAAAAGGTGGAAGTCTAGCGTACAGTTGACTAAAACATGCCCTGGTGCTGACTGTGGCTCCGATCATGAACTCTTAGTGTCACGAATTAAACTCAAGCTGAAGTCGGTTAAAAAATGTACAAAACCAAAGAGATTCGATCTACAGAATATCTCGGAGAGCTATTGCGTGGAAGTAAAAAATCGTTTTCATAAGCTTTTCACACAGGAGGATGAAAAGATGACACCTGATGAGCTATGGACTGAAACCAAAAACATAGTGTTGGAAGAGGCCAATGATAAACTTGCTAAACGTCGGACAAATAAGTCTGGTGATCATATGAGCATGGAAACGCTTGACCTTGTATATGAACGTCAACAACTGAAAGCGCGTGGCTTAAAATGTGAGGAAGACAGAAAACGATACAGGAAACTCCATGGAATCATTCAGAAAAGATGCAGAAAGGACAAAGATGAGTTTATACAAATGAAATGTCAACAGCTAGAACAGGCAAGTGTAAACAATAAATCCAAAGAACTGTATGACACTGTTAAGTGTATCACGAAAAAACGCGTCCCTCGTCTGAATGTTATAAAGAATGAGAGAGGCGAGGTTCTAACAGGGAGTGACGAAATCAAAACAAGATGGAAAGAGTACTGTGAGCAGTTGTATAAGAGCACAGATGACGCTGAGGATTGTACATTGGAGAAGGACTATGAGGATGAACCAGACATTTTATTGTCAGAGGTTGAGTGGGCAATGAATAAGATCAAGGATGGAAAGTCACCTGGGGCTGATGATATTCCCATTGAGCTGTTAAAAGCAACACATGAGGAAGGTATACTGTTAATGCACAAACTATGCAATATGATCTGGAAAACAAAGAAATGGCCAGAAGATTGGACGAAAGCAGTTTTCATCAAGTTACCGAAAAAAGGCGACATCCGAGAATGTAAAAACAACCGCACTATATCATTAATTATACACGCGAGTAAAATTATTTTGTATATAATACTCAATAGAATGCAGACGACTGTGAATCGTGAAATCCCCCGTGAACAAGCTGGTTTCGTGGTAGGACGTGGCACGCGTGATCATATAGCCAATGTACGATGGATCATAGAGAAGGCTAAAGAAATGGGAGTAACACTATATCTCTGTTTTATAGACTATGCTAAGGCATTTGACTGTGTCCAACATAGCACATTATGGTCGGTTCTACATGAATTCGGGGTGCCCATGCACATCATTGAGCTTATCAGAAACCTATACAAGACACAAACTTCAACTGTACGAACAGAAAGTGGTGATAGTGAGCCGTTCAGTATAGAGAGGGGCGTTCGTCAGGGATGCATTCTGTCTCCTCAGTTATACAACCTGTACGCGGAGCAGATTATGCGTCAAGCGCTTGGCGATTGTGATAGTGGCGTAAAAATTGGAGGAGAAAAAATTAACAACCTTCGCTATGCAGACGACACTACATTGATAACATTGAGCTCTGAGAGCATGCAAGAACTATTGGAAAAGGTCAGGGTTGCAAGCGAACGGAGAGGTCTTTACCTAAATGTGGATAAAACCAAAGTGATGGTAGTTGGCGATGCAATAAATTCGAATATAATATGCAATGGGATACAAATACATGTTGTGGAAGAATTTAATTTTCTTGGATCAATGATAAGTAACCAAGGAGGAAATAGTAAAGAGGTAAGAAGGAGACTCGCTATGGCAAGATCAACAGTTACAACGCTGACCAAGATCTGGAAAGACCGCGGTATATCTAAAGTGACAAAAACTCGTTTGATGAAATCGTTGGTGTTTTCTATAGTCTTATATGGATGTGAGAGCTGGTCACTAAAAGTGTCTAACATTCAAAAAATTAGTGCATTTGAGTTATGGTGCTGGCAGCGTCTCCTTAGAACACCATGGACAGCGAAAAAGACAAATGAATTTGTTTTGAACTCAATAGGAAATCTAGATAGTCTTACAAATGAAGTTCAACGACGGAAATTATGTTATTTTGGTCATATATCTAGAAGAGATGGTTCCAACTTGGAGAAATTAATCATGCAAGGAAAGGTTAAAGGAGGCGAGTAAGACCACAGAGAAGATGGATAGATGGGGTGAAGTCAATAATGAATATGAACTGGCAAGAACTTAACAACGCATGTCAGGATCGTGAAAAGTGGCGAAAACTGGTCACAGAGGTCACTAAAGGTCGATAACGATCTACAGACTACGACGACGACGAACAGTAAATCATTTTGGAAGTCTTAAAAAAATAGGATTGCCTAAGTAATCATGAATTTACCAGAATATCATATGAAACACTTATTACAAGAAGAAATAGAAGTTATTATCGAGAAATAATTTTCCTTTACCTTTCAATGCTGCGTTCGAGGTTATCATATTTTTAGATCGTTCTGTGAAGCACCAGTTGACTCAGTTTTAATGGCTAAACATGAAGACGATCCACAGTCCTTGATTCACGACAAATTTGCTATTGCCTTAGTCAATAATGACTTAGTCACGGTTGGCCATATCCCCAAGTTTATGTCCAAACTGACATACTTTCTCCTTAAGCATGATGGACACTTAAAGTGAAAAATTACTATAGTTCAAAAATACTCAAAAGATTTAGATCAAGGTGGGCTTGAGATGCCTGCTAGAATGACTATCAGCAATACAAACAAAAAAATGACGGATGTGATGAAAGAAAAACTGAACCCCCTCGCTGAGGAGTACAAACGAATCAACAATAAACCAAAATAGTTTTGTTTTTAGAGTATTATTTTTATACTTCAAACTTTTGTTAAACAAGAAAATAAATTTTAACGCAATTCTTGTATTTTTCCCCAGAAAATTAGAAAGTACGCACTAAATAATTAGAGCCAGAAATTATTTCTGCTTGGGTGCGCACTAAATTGTGGGGCGCGCTAAATTAGGATAATTACGGCAGAAGCAAAGAATCGTTGTCCAGTCCGCGCCGGGGAGTACTTTAAAGACTTCGAGCCCGCACTTTGGAGAAAGAAGAACAACATTTTTTGCGCATGCGTGAGTGAAAGAGGAGGAAGCTCCAAAATTCAAGAAAAATAACATTAGGCTTCTGCAAGATCTACTGTACTGTGCTACATTGCCTTCACAACGTAATGACGGTGTTTTACGAGCTTACCAATTGCATTTTGTACTTCAAATGGAGCTATAGCTATGCTTGAATGCAAGTTTGTTTTTTTTCTTCAGCCTAGTTGCATACGTGTTGACTTCGGCGATGGAAACAGTGAAGATGGTGTGGTCAGTTAGAGGGAATTTCCATCTACCAATGCTGGTGTTTACGGTATTATGTGCATCCACTTAAACTTTCATATAATTTTCAGGGAGCCTGCAGGTCAGATTGACCGGGCAGGTGTATAATGTTTTACAAAAATGTGATAATGCCAATTGCATGCGAACCCGAGCTGTTGGAGAACCGGAAGCCAGGTGTTTTTGAAGTTCTCATTGGGATTGCAGAAAAACAGCGGCACAAAATTGGTGTTACCAATGACATTTTCTATAGCCATAATTGTAGTCTCCAGGCAAAGTATTTCACGGCTGGGCAATTTGTACACAATGTCAAATTAAGTTTTTACATTTTATTAAATGGTGGCTAAATGAAAAAGGGATTTTCAGGGTTCTTTACTCCGAGCCCCGTAGGTGCCTTAGAATAAATCTGCAGCATAGCTAGTTGTTTTAATCACAATTTATTTTGAGACACCTTTTTGTGCTGTGAAATTTTCATCATTTATTGAAATTGTAGGCCACTGATTTCATTCCGGTGAGTTCCTTTCACGCAAAGTTATGGACTTAAACCAGCAAAATGAACAGTCGAGAAAAGGCAGGTGTATGGCAAGGCCATTTACCTGCAGCATTCTTAAACATTCTGGAAAGAAAGAACAGTATGCAAGAATCGAAGCATTGGTCCTAGAAGTTCAACATATGTTCTGTGAACAGCTGAGTGCGCTAGAGGAGCACCAGTTTATTGTTGATCGATGGGAGAGACCTGATAATAATGGAGGAGGAATAGCATGCATCGTACAAAATGGTGTGTATTGTTATATTATTGTTATTCTTGTAATCAAATGAATGGGTAATCTTAAACTTCCGAAGGTGATTTCTTTAAAAGGAGTAGTTCTGGCTCTATTTTCTTTTGGTATCCCCCAATTTCAGGTCTTGTGTGGGCCAACAAATAGACTCCCGTTGAAATTATGCTGAAAGGCCCTTCAACGTATTGACACAGATACAGATTCGTTGTAACTGATTAAATTTAATTCTAGCTATCAGTATCACTGGTTTTGGGAGGATGGGATGTAGAAAGGCAGTTGCAAGAAAACAGAATACAAGAAAATATAAAAAGAAATATTGAGTTGAATCCTTAAGATACTTAAATATTTTAGTTCGATGTTCCATTTAAATTTCTAGTCAGTCCTGGGTGTGCGGGGCTACTATCTGATCTTTTGTCATTACCTGCAAATTGCTGAATGGAGTAGTACTTGCATTCCATACTGGTTACAAAAAGTTTACCAAATCGACGGACAGTTTTTTTAGTTAAAAAGGCCAAGAGAGAAGCCATCGTTATGGAATACAGTTAACTTGACCTGCAGAAAATTTTTGTAAGAATATTAAAGTAAGGAATTTTACCCAAAATTCTACCAACCAGATAGTAAATTTAACAAAAAACTAAACAATAAAAAGTGTCCCAGAAAAAAGAGACATAATATGACTACAAAAGATTTTTTGAAAAAACATTGCTTCTGTTTGAATATTGTTGTTTGGTGCACTGTAAATAGGCACTGAGAGATAGTATTAGGGATTTCATGCCACTGGTCAAGTAAATTTCTAGAAAGGTCTTTTGATACCAGGGGCAACGTAGGCAACTGTGATACTAGTTTCCTTGCCAACTCATTTGTTTAAAGTTTATTGAATGATACTAGCCTGGCCGCAGGTGCAGCGTGTCTGTTATAATTGACACGATAATTATCACTGTCAAAATGACGGTAAAAATGTAGTACAATGCTGTTCTATATTTTTTAGAAATTCTTTTTGTTTGTTTTTTTGTTTTGAAACAAAAATATTTGCCCTAGCTACAAAAGAAATTAAACACATAACTATTTCAGTAATAAATTGTGCAATAATTTTCTTTAGATTTAAATTAATTTATTGCATTAATCACTCCTGCCATATGTCTCGCTTCCTCTCACGCCTCTCTCTCCTTCTCTCTTCCCTCTCCATCTTACTCTCTCTTACCTCCATGCTTTCTTCCTTGTTCCCTCATATTCCTCTACCTCTTCCTCTCTCCTCCCTCCCCCTCTCCTCCCTCTCCCCTTTCCCCCTCCCTCTCTCTGCCTTTCCCTCTCCCCCATTTCTCTCTTTCTCTCTCCCCTTTCTGCCTTGTTCCCCACTTTCTCTCGTCCTCCCTTTCTCCCTGATCCTAAAAGATTACATTTCTGATAAATTTTACCAGTGTAGTTTTAGTTAGCTATGAAAATTTCACACAATTTTTTCAGTGGCATCAACAATTTATATATTGGTAAGGTTTTAAAGCAACTTTTCCCATTTTACCTGTTCATGTACCAATTTTTTCAAAAATGGTTCATGTTTAATAGTGGTTTTGTATGTCTAATAATCTTTTGCTGTGTTTTGAACCCATGTATTGTTTGTTGGCAATGCTTTGTAGTACATTTATCTGTTAAGAGTAGCTCTAGTGATAAGGCTGATATGTTCAGCAAATTTAGTATAAACTCTTAAAAATATTAAAATATTAAATTTCCAATTTGAATTCATGTAGGCAAGACTTTTGATAAAGCTGGATGCAATGTGTCAGTATTCACTGGTAGTTTGTCACAAGTTGCTTCAGACCATTTAAGACAAAGACATCCTCATCTTAAACAATGTCAGTTTGATTGCTTTGTAGCAGGTAAGGATAAAATTTGCTTTGTATGTTTTGAGTTTTTTATGGTTGTCCTTTATTTGTTGATTAAACCATTCCATCCAGAATGAAACATGGAGCTGCAACCCCACTTCTCATTTCACCAGTATCTTTGACTAGTTATTTCATCTGTTTGTCATCAGTTACTTGTTCTCTAGGTGTCCTTGATTTGTTAATTCATTGAACTATTCCACAGGCCATTTGACCAATTGTATTTTTTCCTACTACATTTATTCATGTCTTCTTGTGTCAGTGTGTTGTTTTTTTCACACCCAGTATCTTACATCACTATGTTTATGCCCGGATCCTCCCACACCTTGCCTTTGATGGAGAGCTTAGAAGGAACCCCTATCGCAACCAGATTGAGTATGTCATCACCAAACAACTACATAGACCATTAGTGCAGAACTCAAGATCTTACACCAGTATTTACATGCCAACTGACCACAAACTAGTTAAAACTGTTCTAAAACTGAAATGGTGGAGGTTAAAGAAAACACAAGGTCAAGTCCAAAACGATCAAGATCGAGAAATTACTTGAGCCTAACAGCCAGAAAGAATACTCACAAAAGCTAGAAAAAAATTATCGGAAGACACCAAGAAAGATGATAAACCAACTGAAACCAGGAATAAAATAGCAGAAGCGTGCAACAAAACAGCCAAAGAAGTACTTGGAATAAAAGATCAAAAGAAAAAGTACTCATCATCAGACGCAGTCACCAACCTATCTAAAAAGCAAAAGAGACTGCGAGATGACATTGAATCTACCAGAAACAAAACAAAGAATGAAATAAAACCTTAAGAGAAATGAAAGACCTACAACTAGATAAACAACTGAAAGAAATTGAGAACAACAAAAATGACACAACCAAATACTATCAGGCAATTCAAACTGTCAACTCAAAAAAGCCAAGGAAGCCAAAATTTTTGACAGTGATTTCAACATTGTAACTTCAGAAGAGGAGCAAATTTGAATCATCACAACCTTCTACGAAAACCTTTTCCACTTAGAGGATATTTCACCACCAATACCATCCACAATAATGGAACCTCCTTTTACATCAGACGAAATAAAAAAAGCATCGAAAAAGCTTAAAAATAACAAAGTCACAAACATTGATAACATGCATGCAGAGTATATAAAATATGGACCAAATGAACTACAGTCTCACATAGCAGAACTTCTGAACAAGACAAGTGAGACCGGAGAAAATCCCAAAGTACTCCAGAGAGGTATTATCAACCCATTACCAAAACCTCCAAAAAAAGATGAAAGAGTAAATGTTTGTCCTATTGTACTGTTGTCACCATTGAGGAAAATACTCACCATCACAATCATAGATAGATGCTGGGAAAGAATGAAAGCTGAGATTCCAATCACTCAAGCTGCATATCAAAATGGGCGCTCAACCACCGAGCAAGTATTTACCATCAAAACAATGGCAGAGAAGTCAATCACATCTGAAAACTATGACATCTTCCTACTTCTGATTGATATGACCAAAGCCTTTGATACTGTCAACAGATGCAAACTCATGGAGATCCTAAAAAGAATCTTAACCCCATGCGAGCTGTTTATGATGCATATCTTGATCAACGATGTTATTCTGACCGTAAGGATCGGAAAGAACCAAGGCTCTGATATACATACCCTAATTGGTATCTGTCAAGGTAACTGCTTTGCTTTTTATCCTATACCTAGGACGTACAGTGAAACCACTTCCTAAGATGATTGAAAGACAAAATTATACCAAACCTATGTGGTCAGCTCTAGATTGGCTAATTGACTGAGATATTCATCATGTGGAAATCGATCCAAAGTATGCAGATGACATATCATTTCTTAGATCTGATGAGTCCAAAATAAACCAAGTGGAATGTATAATACCAGTAATGCTTGAGGAAAGTGGTCTACATGTCAACAAGACCAAGACAGAAAAATACCACATCAGCAGACAATCCACTCATGAAAGCTGGAAAAAAGGCAAGTACCTTGGGACTCTTCTCAACACCAGTGAAGACATTAAGTGGCGAGAAGGCAAATACAAGGCATTCAATCATGTATTCGTATCTTATCTTCATGTACAACTCGGAGCTGTGGACGATGACTAAAGAACTTGAATATAAAGTTGATGTCATTCAGAGGAGGTTCCTACAGAAAGTGACCAAAGTTATCTGGCCAAGAAAAATCTCAAACGTAAAACTTTACAAAAGAACAAAGACAATACCATGGAGTGTGATAATAATGAAAAGGAAAATGACATGGTTTGGACACCTGATGCTCTTACCACCACTCACGCCAGCCCAAAGTGCCTTAAACTACTTCATCAGTCATGTAAAAAGACCACCTGGTAGGCCAAAGACCACCTGGCTTGACACAGTTTTGAAGGAACTGAAAAACCTCACTGATATTCCTCTCTGCAATGATGTTTCCACCAATATCAGAAACCTTGAAACTCTGTGTTCTGACAGAAATACCTGAAGCAAACTTGTAGGCAGCATGATATCGACTAAGTTGATGACAGTGCAATAAAGAAGAAGAAATAAGATACAACTGCTTACCCAATGAAGACTTTTAAATCAAGTGAATCAGTTTTAAGTTTGAATTCAGCTAAAAATTGACATAGCAATTGACATGGTGTAAGGCATGAGTTGATTATTATTATTATTATTA